>JAJMDI010000013.1:0-17708 GCA_030573535.1 Hanseniaspora occidentalis var. citrica
ACATTTTCCTAGTTTTGCAATTGGTCTGTAGTTATAAGTTGATTCAAATTTCTTGTCCTCTGTTCCAGGTTCTGTTCCAAGTTCTGGTTCCTGCTGGCCATCTTCCATTTGTTGTAAGAATTTAAGTTGGTTTTCAAAATCGTCATTTTCTAATTCCTCTTGGAGTAACAAACTAGATTGGTTTTTTGACCCATTGGTGATGTTTTTTCTGATTTTCAATTGTCTCAACAAAAGTTGTGAAGAGTCTGCAGACCCTTGCAAGTAGCTATATTCGTTCACATAGTACTCTTCGTCATCGTCTTCTTCAACCTCGTCTTCCTGGTCTTCATCACTTGCTTCTTCTTCGTCTTCTTCTTTTTCTTTTTGTCTTTGATTAGTCCTATACACTTCTGTTTTTGATTTTTCATTTGCTATATCAAGCTCGTTTTTCAAATCTCTTTCATTTATTGATGTAGATAAATTTCTAAAAGTATTCAAGTTTATAATATTCAAAAACGTTTTCAATCTCCGAATGTCGTTAATTATTATATTGCATGCCCAGTTGTGCTCAAATTCTATGCTGTATTTATATTTCCCTAATTTCTTAATACTTTTGGCATATGTAGGTAGCCCGTTGATGTTGACGTTTTTATCGTTGTTGTTTAAGTTATTTTTGGATACAATAAACTGTGTGATTTTGTAGTACTCTATCACGGTGTTTATTTTCAGTTTGTTCAAAATTTCCTGGTGTATCAACTCGTCGCTAAGTTCGTATAGAATCAAAAGCAAATCGTTTCTAAGATCATTAACTAGATCTTGCAAATCTTTATTGCTCAAATATAGCTTAACCAGTGGTTTTTTCAATCTGATTATGGAATTGCTTGATAGGACAGGAGCTTCAAATATCAATTTTTGTGAGTCGTTAAGTTTGCTAGAATCAAATTCAGAATTGGTGACTGAACTAGTTGATTTTTTGAAATTATTTAGAATCTCCTTTCTATTGACAAACACTCTTAACGAAAGAGATGTCTGGTTGTTGATTTTTACAAAGGCAATACTTGGAGCCATCTTGAATCTCAGTGATGTTGTATTGACTTCCTTTCTTTCATAATTTTGAGTTCATTAATTTTCCAGTATCAAGTACATCTTTGGTTAAAAAGAAAGTAGCAATACTTCAAAAATGATTAATTTTGTCAAATGTATTTTTAATATCTTTCGTGTTTCAAAAATTCAAAAATTGAAATTCAACATAGCAGAAGTAAATAAAGCAAAAATTTCTAAAATTTATGTTTTTTTTTTCTTTTTAAACCTAAATTAAATTAGAGTGGCACGTGATACATAATTATATACCCTTATAAAACTCATGATATAAAATACATACAAACGATTGACAACACGATTACGTCTAGTGCAAAACCTATACTTTTGAAATAGTGAGAGTATGATTTAATGATAAAGATAACTCTTTGTAAAAAAGACATATCGTTGTAGAAAGTGTCTATTTTCGAAAAACTCTTGTTTATTTTTTCTAGATTCATAATTTTATCCTGTAACGATTCCAACATTTGTAGATTTTTCCCCGTTTTCGATTGGAAAAAATATAATCTTTCATTATTCAATACAATTTTGTTCATTGTTGTTGTATCGTAAAACACCAAATTTTCATGCAAAGTTTTCTGTAAGTTTTCAACACTATTTTGTAGGTTTTTATTCAAACTTGAAAATTTCTCCAGTATACTTTCAAATTCAAAGTTTAATGAAAAAAACAGTTTATCACAATGTTGTAAATGAGAAAACTCGTTCTGTACTGCTCTATCCAACTGTTTCAACGTGATGTTGTTGTATTTGTATAGCTCATCGTCGATCCTGCATTCTAATGGCACTTCTGTCTCTTTCCCTTTGTCACTCCGATTGTCATTCCGATTGTCATTCCCATCCTCCCCTGCATTTCCAGATATTTGTTCTTGCTTTGTTTTATTTTTCAACAGATAGTGCTGTGCATGAGATCCGTGTTTCTGTACATATATACTATTTAATGTTCTTATTGTCTGTGATAAAAATGGCAATAACAAAATATCTTTGCAATCCTTTATTACTGTATTTCTCTCCGAATCTGCTGTTCCTGCAGCAATACTCATATCCGCAATGGTTTCCGCATTGACATTGTTTGGTAAAACAGCAGAACTCCTACTAAACGAAAGATTCCCATTCTCGTAAAACTGTTGTACTAAATTACTACTGTCTTCTCTCTGACCCAGTGGAGAATTCCATTGCAACTGCTGTTGTGAAAACCCATTAGGTGAAACTATATTTTGACCTTGAACCCCGTGGATAATAGTACTTGGATATTTTTTATGGAAATTCGGTGGTGAAGATATCATTCTCTTGTTGATATTATTATTAGTGTTGTTAGTAGTCGTAGTAGTAGTAGTAGTAGTAGTATCATTTATATAAGAAATCCCACTTGAAACACTTTGATTACTACTAGTTCTCATAAAAGATGGTTTATAAGATTGGTTAGTTGTGTTAACTTCTGCTGCAAGAGCCATTTCATGCCCTAATATGCTATTTTTAGCATTTGCAGTTCCGTTGAAAAACACATCTGAAAAAGTGTTTCCCTCATCTGTACATGTCCATTCTTTCAATTTGCTCATATTAGCCATTCTGCTGCCATTAGATAAATTTCTTGTATATCTTGTGTCCTTAGAATTGACTTTTGTATTGCCGTTATAAATATTGTGATTCACATTGTTACTCGCGGGACTACTAAGGGGAGTTCGCTTATCACTTTGAGAAATAGAGTTTTTCCGAAGCAGTTTCAAGGTAGCTTTTCTACTATCAACCGTTTCAGAAAGAGGGTGTCGATTACTAGTATTGTGACTGTCAATATTACCACTCTTCGAATTACTACTATTAGCACTAGTATTATTAATATTACCTGTGTTGTTGTTGTTGTTATTCTTCCCCACATTAATAGTAATATTTTTGAAATTAGAAAGCTTCTTATTGGGACTCTTGATACTGATGGCAGGTTTCAAATACTCATTTTGTAATTTTTTCTTGTTTTTGATGTTATCTATGTTGGTTGATGAACCAGACATCGTAGACAGATTGTCATCTATGATATCCTCTGTATCTGTTTTGTAAATTCCATTATGATCTACAACTCCTCTGGAATATCCCATTTTCAGAACATTAGAATCTACATCATTCTGGTGCAGAACAGATTTCTTTCTCTGACTATTTAGCATTTCTACACAAACAAAAGACTACTATATTGTGTGTGTGTGTGTGTGTGTGTGTGTGTAATAGCTATGACTTGTATTGTTGTGTTTATGTTTTGTTTTATAATACTAAACACTAAAATATATATATATTTATATCATCATCATCATCATCATCTCGTGTACTATTATTAATAGAAATATCAAATGATTTGTATATAGGAACAATGATTCAAGCACTGTATTAGTAAATACAATGAGAAAAAAAAAAAAAAAAAAAAAAAAAAAAGGTTATCAAATTTTACTAACCCTGACAATTAACTTTATATTCATTACCCGCAAATAAAAACTTTATAATTATTTACTAACCCGCATACCTGATTTAATTTTTTTTTCCTCTATAAAGAGAAAACCCCCAATTATTTCCTAAAAAGGTAATTTTTTTATATTTTTCAAGTTGTTTACATCTCTGTTTATTATTATTATTATTATTATTAGCATCTTCCTTTTTCTTCTTCGTATTTATCTAAGAAGAAAAAGAGAGAAGAAGAAGAAAGAAAGAAAGAAAGGCAATGAAAAAAAAAAAAAAAATTCTGGTGGTTTTTGATATTGAAAGTTTGTTGATATTTTTTTTATAGTTTGTTCTTCGTTGTTGGTGTTTTTTTTTTATTATAGTTTGTTGATATATATATACAAATCAATTATTTGGGTTTATATATAACTACAATATTCAACGATCAACGATTCAGGTATGAATTATTATATTTACGTGATCTTTATATGTTTTTGGTTTAAATTTTTTGATTTTAATTCATCTTTGTTTATTTAAATTGTATAGATCTTGATTTCAAATATATATACATATAAATGTTAGTAAAGCTTTTAAGGTTGTTTAATCTACTTCTTCTAGAATATGATCTGCTTTGTTCAAAAACCTTAAGGTAACTTTTGATATTCAATATTTGTTGTTTCTTGGGTTAGAGTTTTTAATAATTTTTTGTAGCTCCTTGATTAAATAGTGATTTGAATCAATAGTAGCAATACATATAATAATAATCAAGAAGAAAAATAAATAAAAAAAACCATAGATCAAACCATCCTTTTTTTTTTGCCTATTATTTTTTTTAAAAAAAGTGTGCAATGTCTACAAATAAATCATCATACGACATCGGTACACGTTGCTGGTATCCAAATAAAGAGTATGGTTGGATTGGAGGTGAAATTATTAAAAACCAATTGAACGAATCTACTGGGTTATACACTTTGGAGTTGAAATTAGAAAACGATGAAGTTATTGTTATTGAAAACCAAACTTTGGAAACCATGGAAGATGATTTGAATTCCACTTCTGCCAATAATAATAATAATAATAATAATAATAATAATAATAAAGACGTCAATATAACGCTGCCATTGTTGAGAAATCCACCTATCTTGGAAAGTACTGAAGATTTGACATCTTTATCCTATTTAAACGAACCAGCTGTTCTACACGCAATCAAAACTAGATATTCTCAGTTGAACATTTACACCTATTCTGGTATTGTTTTGATTGCCACTAATCCTTTTGATAGAGTCGACCAATTATATTCCCCTGATATGATTCAAGCATATGCTGGAAGAAGAAGAGGAGAGTTGGAACCTCACTTGTTTGCGATTGCTGAAGAAGCTTATAGATTGATGAAAACAGATTTGAAAAATCAGACAATTGTGGTTTCTGGTGAATCTGGTGCAGGTAAAACTGTTTCTGCTAAATACATTATGAGATATTTTGCCTCGGTGGAAGATATTCATAACGATTCTTTGGATCTTGATAATAAAATCTTGGAAAATGATGATAATGGTGATTATGATAATGACGATTTAAATTCACGTGTTGATGAAGACGCTGATGGTGAAGATATAAATAGTGGTTTAGATTTGAAAAAACACAACAAATCGGAAATGTCAGAAACTGAAGAAAAAATCTTGGCAACAAATCCAATCATGGAAGCATTCGGTAATGCTAAAACCACTAGAAATGACAATTCTTCTAGATTTGGTAAATATTTAGAAATTCTGTTCAATAAAGACACTTCCATTATTGGTGCCAAAATTAGAACATATCTATTGGAAAGATCAAGACTTGTTTTCCAACCAAAAGATGAAAGAAATTATCATATTTTTTATCAATTATTAAATGGTTTAAATCAAGAAGAAAAGGATAAATTGTTTTTGAAAAATATTGAAGATTATAAATATACAAACCAAGGTGGTGATCCAATTATTAATGGTGTTGATGATAAACAAGAATTTCAAACAACTGTTGATTCTTTATCATTGGTTGGTATTAAATTGGATACCCAATTTGAAATTTTTAAAATTTTGGCTGCTTTATTACATATTGGTAATATTGAAATCAATAAATCAAGAAATGATGCATCTATTTCTAGTGAAGAAGAAAACTTGAAAATTGTTTGTGATTTATTAGGTTTGGATCCATTTTTATTTGCTAAATGGTTAACTAAAAAACAAATCACTACTAGATCTGAAAAAATTATTTCAAATTTAAATTATCAACAAGCTTTAGTTGCTAAAGATTCTGTTGCCAAATTTATTTACTCTTGCTTATTTGATTGGTTAGTTGAAAACATTAATATTACTTTATGTAATCCAGAAGTTGAAGATCAAATCAAAACATTTATTGGTGTTTTAGATATTTATGGGTTTGAACATTTTGCTAAAAATTCTTTTGAACAATTTTGTATCAATTATGCCAATGAAAAATTACAACAAGAATTCAATCAACATGTTTTCAAATTGGAACAAGAAGAATATATCAAGGAAGAAATCGAATGGTCTTTTATTGAATTTAACGATAACCAGCCTTGTATCAACTTGATTGAAAACAAATTGGGTATTTTATCCTTGTTGGATGAAGAATCTAGACTACCTGCTGGTTCTGATGAAACTTGGTGTCAAAAATTATACAGTACTTTAGATCAACCTCCAACAAATAAAGTTTTCTCCAAAACTAGATTTGGTCAATCTAAATTTATTGTTAAACACTATGCTTTAGATGTTGAGTATGACAGTGATGGTTTCATTGAAAAAAATAGAGACACAGTTTCAGATGGTCATTTAGAAGTTTTGAAAAACTCCACTAATGAAACATTGTTGGACATTTTAGGTACAATTGACAGAGCTGCTGAAAAATTGGCAGAAAATCAAATTGAACAACAAAAAAATAACTCTGTAACCTCTGGTAAACCAAATGCAAGAGCAATTAATAAAAAACCTACTTTGGGTTCTATTTTCAAAAACTCTTTAGTTGAATTGATGGCAACTATTAACAGTACCAATGTCCATTACATTAGATGTATCAAACCTAATGAAGAAAAAGAAGCTTGGAAATTTGATAATTTGATGGTTTTGTCTCAGTTGAGAGCATGTGGTGTTTTAGAAACTATTAGAATTTCATGTGCTGGTTTCCCAACAAGATGGACATATCATGAATTTGTTTCAAGATATCATTTATTGATTCCTTCTAAACACTGGGAAAACTTGTATTCGACTGATATCACTGAAGAAGATATCAAAAACTTGACTAGTAATATTCTGGAATACACTGGAACTCACAACTCCAAATACCAATTGGGTTTGACCAAAGTTTTCTTTAAAGCTGGTATGTTGGCCAATTTGGAAAAAATGAGAAGTGATAAATTACATCAATCCATTGTTATGATTCAAAAAACAATAAAAAAACAATATTACAGAAAACAGTATTTGGAAACAATCGATAGTATTAATTTGCTACAAAATACAATCAAATCATACTATGTTAAATCTCAAGTTGATTTGCAATTTAAAAACAATGCTGCTGTATTGATTCAATCTAATTTGAGAGGTAAACTGGTTAAAAACAAATTTAACGAAATTGTCAACTCAGTTGTTGTTATTCAAAGTTTATTGAGAATGCAACAGTCTAAAAAACAATTTTTGAAACAAAGAGAAGAAGAAAATATTATTAAAATTCAAAGAAACATTAGATCTTTCACTCCAAGAAAAAAATTTATTAATAAAAAATCATCTACAATTGTTTTGCAAAATTTGATCAGAAGAAGACAAGCTCAAATCAGATTTAAACAAATGAAATCTGAAGCTGAGTCTGTTAACAACTTGAAAGAAGTCAGTTATCAATTAGAAAACAAAGTTATTCAATTGAGTGAAACTATTGCCAGTAAGATTAAAGAAAACAAAGAATTGAATTCAAGAATTTTGGAATTACAAGAAAAACTATTGAATAGTGAAAACTTGAAAGAGGTTTTGGATTTGGAAAGATTGAATCATTCTAAAGAGTTGGATTTGCTAAATCAATCCAAAGAATCTGAAAGTAACGACTTTAATGAAAAAGTGTTGAAAGCTAAAGAAGAAATGGACAAAGCCAGACAAGAAATTAATGAAATCAGAGCTGAAAAGGATCAGTTGAAAAAAGATGTTCAAGAAAAACTAGTTGAATTGCAAGAAGCCAGAGATCAATTGGGTAACTACAAAACTCAAAATAGTGATCTACAAAACGAAGTCAACTCATTGAAGGAAGAAATTCAAAGATTGCAACAATCTTTGAAACTTGCATCGGCTGGTGGTGTTGTTGGTGCTGTTGGCGCTGCAGCTGCTACAAATGCATCTCCTTTCTTAAACAACAGTGAATTGCAACAGACTCCAAAATCCAACCGTCTGAGTATTAGTGGTAACAGCTACATGGATCCAAACACACCAAATGGCTACTCTGATTACAATGATGGTGACAATAGATCAATCAACAGTGTTTTGTCTCAAATCAACGATGAATTGTACAAATTGTTTGATGATACAAAAGCTTTAAATAAAGAAATTGTCGACGGCTTGTTGAAAGATTTCAAAGTTCCAGATGCTGGTGTTGCTGTTGAGCTAACAAGAAAAGAAGTTTTGTATCCTGCCAGAATCTTGATTATCATTTTGAGTGACATGTGGAGATTAGGGCTGACTAAACAAAGTGAAACTTTCTTGGCCGAAGTTTTATCTGCAATTCAAAACATTGTTACCAACATCAAAGGTGATGAATTGATTCCTAACGGTGCTTTCTGGTTGACCAATGTTCGTGAATTATACTCATTTGTTGTTTTTGCTGAAAATTCTATTTTGAACGACGAAACTTATAACAGTGGTTTGAGTGATGACGAATACAGAGAATATGTCAAGTTAGTTTCGGAATTGAAAGATGATTTTGAAGCTTTGAGTTACAACATTTACAACATTTGGGTGAAGAAATTAGAAAAAGATTTGGAAAAGAAAGTTGTCTCCGCAGTCGTTCTTTCTCAATCTTTACCTGGTTTTATTGCCAATGAAAGTTCTCAATTTTTACCAAAAATTTTTTCTCAACAAATATCTTACAAAATGGATGATATTTTGACTTTTTTGAATAACATTTACTGGTCTATTAAAACATACCACGTTGAAAGTGATGTTTTCAGAGAAGTCATCATGACATTGTTGAAGTTTATTGATGCAATCTGTTTCAACGACTTGATCATGAGAAGAAACTTTTTATCCTGGAAAAGAGGGTTGCAGCTTAACTACAATGTCACCAGATTGGAAGAATGGTGTAAGTCCCATCACATTCAAGAAGGTACTCATTGTTTAAGACACATGTTACAAGCAGCCAAATTATTGCAAGTTAAAAAAGCTAGTCTGGAAGATATCGATATTATTTGGGAAATCTGTTCTTCTTTGAAACCAACACAAATTCAAAAATTAATTTCTCAATACTCCGTTGCTGACTATGAATCTCCAATTCCTGAAGATATTTTACACCATGTCGCACAAAGAGTTAAAGACGATTCCAGCAACAGTTTGAACAACGGCACTGCTGCTCCAGCCCCATCTCGTTCTAAAGGTGGCAAATCCCACAGTAGTGACATATTTTTATCAGTCAACACTGGTCCATTTGATGACCCATATGCTACTTTGGATACCAGAGAGTTTGGGAAAATTGAAGCTTATATCCCAACTTGGCTTAATTTGCCAATCACCAAAAAAATAGTTCATCTTGTCACTAGTCATGTTAAAGTTCAAGAAAGTAGTGACATTTAGAATTACACACCATGAAACTCATTTTGCATAATGTTCTCTATGTTTCTTTGCAACTGAAAAAGAAAATATGTGTTGACACATCAAAAAAAAAAAACTAAGTACTATGTATAGTTAAACTGTTATATAATTGTATAATAATGTTATTAAAGAATCAAAAATTGAATCTCAGCAAAAAAATCTGCTCTTAAAAATTAAAAAAAGAAAATGCCAGAATACCTTGGCATTCGTTACTTTGTCCTCAAGAATGTATGTTCCTTCCTTTGATGAATGTTATATTATAAAGTACATATTGATAAAAAACCAATATATAATAACTATTCCAAAATAAAATGTTTGCATTTTCTTTCTTTTATACAAAAATACACGGAAAAAAAAGCCCTTATTTATATATATATATATTTTTATTTGAGAAACCAACAAACCAATATTGTTCATTAGGCGAAAAAAGTTACAACTTCGACTTTTATTTACTAAAGTGAATGGCAATCGGAACAATCACCACAATTAATAAGATGATGATCCCCAAGACTAGGCACATTTTCATCTTCAAGTCTTTCCACCACATTTGCTTTCTGACTCTGTTGGCACCTCTTTTGAAACCTTGGGCAGAAACAGCCAAGTTGTCGGCCTTGTCTTCGATGGCTGTTAATCTTTCACCTCTTTCGGCAACCTTGTTGATATTGTCTCTCATGATGCCAACGGTATCATCGATTTCGGCTTGCAAAGCAGCAGCCTTGCTCTGAGATTGTTCTTCTTGAGGAATATATGGGTCGTATGGAACGGATGCAGACATGTTTCTATATTTTGTGTAGATGTATTGTAACTATTGTAAAACTAGTTGGTCTTTTTAGTTCCACTTTATTAATAACAGATATGAGGAAACAATATTCAACAGATTTATAAAAAAAATTTAATTCATATATCGGAAACATATGAGATGCACATCTCTAAACATACCGTGGCGACTGAATCACAAATTAAAAACCCAAAATAAAGAGTCTCAACATCATTACTGTGATATCACAAAACCAATCAAATGTTTCTATATTTAAATTCGAGAAATTAAACCGGTGTGTGTTTGTGTGTGAACTGTGTAAGACCTAAAAACAAAAACAAAATCTTAAGCGAAGAAGGAAAAAAAAAAAAAAAACAAAAAAGTCAATAAAAAAAAACACGTTTGTTCGGGTAACTTAGGGTTTTTGATATTCTTGTCTAATTATAAGGGAGGTTTGAACACTACTGGATTAAAATTTCGAATGTATAAATGACAGTTCAAATGGTGAAAAGAACAATTAAGTTAAATAAAAGTGCTATATATTTTCTTCTTTCTTTTACGTAGAGTCATACATATTTTGAATGTTATCTATTTGGTTTTGAAGATTGGAAAAATCGTTCAGAATTGATGAAGAGCTATTATTTTGTGTGTTTCTTTGAGTACCTGACCCAAACATGTTGGATGGGAACTGCTGATAGGCATTTGTGGATGTTTGTATGTTCAGAGACTGTTGGTAATTCATTGGTTCTGTATTCTGTTGTTGCATATTACTGTATTGATGAACGCCTACGTTTGCTGGTTGATGAGAACCAGTAGACTGAGGTTTGCCGTCATGATGTAAAAGCATATTGAAATAATCAGCAACATTCTTATTTATTCCGTTCTCATTCCCTGGAAGACCCTGAGGCTGTGGATTCATTCCAGTGGTATTTCTTCCAAAATTTGCAGCTTCAGAACTATTGTTTTGTGCGATTGGTCCACCAGTGGTACTAGGCGAAAAAACAGGAATAGAGTTGGAGTATGGTTCACTTGCTGGGCTTGCTGTAAAATTGTTAGGTTGCAAATTGTTGTTTGCCGGTGGCTGGTGATTTTGCAAATAACTCTCGGAATGTTTCATATAAAAGTTAGCAGACCCAGTGGCAGTCGGTTTTAAAACTTGCATCGGTTGGAAACTACCAAAACTAGTCACTGGCTCATTATTATTTTGAGAAAGGTTATTGTTATTGTTATTGTTATTAAATTGGATTTTATTTTGTTGAGAAAATAAATAATTTGCAGAGCCAGTTGCAGTTGGTTTCAAAGGTTCTGTGAAAGAAGAATATGAGCCGTTATCTTGTTGGGTATAACTATTATTCCCAAACAACCGGTTAGCAGAACCAGTAGCTGTGGGTCTCAAGGGTTGTTGTCCAAATAAGTGATTTGCAGACCCTGTAGCTGTTGGTTTTAAAGGTTCTATGTCATTTGAAACACTCCTGTTTGGTAATCCTAATGAAACAGAATCAATCTTTGGTAGGTTTTTAAAGTGGGTTAAAGATTCTTTCATATCCGCTAATTCCTCTTTTTCTTCTGCACTTTCCTGTTGCCTAGAATCTTGCAGACGCTTCAGTAATTGATCCATAGGCAAAGATGGGTCCAGACCTCCAACTTGTGTACTACTTTGTCCTGTGTGAGATAACAAATTTTCTTGATCAGCGTGTTCTGGTTCTTCCACTTGATCCTCTTGAAATGTTTCCAGTTTATCAGAAAACCTTACATTCTTTGGGG
Organism: Hanseniaspora occidentalis var. citrica; assembly: GCA_030573535.1. Taxonomy (NCBI): domain Eukaryota; kingdom Fungi; phylum Ascomycota; class Saccharomycetes; order Saccharomycodales; family Saccharomycodaceae; genus Hanseniaspora; species Hanseniaspora occidentalis. Next base: position 11,854 of record JAJMDI010000013.1, read on the forward strand.
GCCTATTGTCTGCTCTTTTAATGACTCTCTTGACTCTATGACTCTTCCCTGTCAACAATAAAGAAGTAAAATTGTCAAAATCAAATGGTTGATCATCTTGAGAATCTTCCACCTCTTCATAAATTTCCTCTTTTTCGCCCTGACATAAAATGGATTTTGGCTTTAAAACAGGTGCAACAACTAATAGCATATCTTTTGTAGGAACTTGGCCCTTTACTAGTAAATTTGAAATAAGTCTTAAAACAGCATAAAAATTATCAATACCTATCCTTTCCTTTATTTTTAAAAAAATTTTAGTAACTGTTTGCTTAATGTCCTCTGTAAGCTTAAAATTATTTTTTAAAAATCTGAATACATCTGTTAATGTAATATAGCCTTTAAAATTTTTTCTTTTAGAGATAGAATAATACCATCTTAAGTATGTTTTCGACTCATCTAAACTTAACTGGTATGAAGACAAAGCCAAAGGTAAATTAAACGACCCTGGGGCATTGTTGAAGAGATTTACTAGATTAGGTTCAGAGTTGGAATGCGAGTCTGACTTGGTCCTGCTCAAAGTGTGTGATATATCTGAACCAGGTGAATTAGCCACAGTGGTAAAGTCATTCCGCGCATAATTTTGTGTATTCTGATTATTTTTTCTAAATGGGTTGTTTGGATTGAGGTTTTTACCATTCAAGGTTTGATTTTGAGACTTTTGATCAGTATTTAAAAAATATGAACCTGTTTTATTAACGTCAATATTATAATTTGGTTGAAAAGTTGGCAACGTGTTTTGTGGCTCACTTCCTCGATGGTGAGTATTGTTGAACTGGTGGTTTATGTGGGCAGTCTCTGTTCTGTTAGGTGTATAGTCCTGCGCTGTTTGCACTTGTGAGTTCTGATTATAAACTACTCTGCTTGGCAGTGCATGTGGTTGTGGAGCTCCCTGTTGATTTGTTTGGTAATTATACAGTGTTTGGCGTGGAGGCGGTGGTGGTGGAGATGAAAAATACTGGGTACGATCAATATTCTGAAACGGAGGTTGTGGAGACAGATTTTGTTGAGGTGCTTCAAAAGTATAATAATGTTGCGGTTGTGCTGTATTCCCAACTTCTTGGATATGTACAGGAGGATTATCTAGCCATTCATACGACATTATAAACTTGGTTTTTACTGATTATCTTTGTTTTACTTTTCTTTACTGCTCTTTTGGGCCAGCAAAAAACGCCCCTCTATTGAAAACTGTAGATAAATCTTTGCTTGCAGAAAAACCTCTTATGATAAGATAGTGAAAGTTTAAAACAAATACAAACAAGGTTTGTCATAAACCACAGAAAGCAGAAGAAAAAACAAAAACAAAAAATATACTCACATGGTGCAAAGTGTTTGTCTGTTTCACACTACATACACGGCATCTTCAAAACTTTAATAAAAGCTCGTGTGGCGTAATGGCAACGCGTCTGACTTCTAATCAGAAGATTCTGGGTTCGACCCCCAGCATGAGTGTTTTTTTTGTTTTTTTTTTTTTTTTATTTAAAATTTTGGAATTAAAAATACTTACTAGCGAACTTCTCACATTACAATATTATTTTTGTTTCTGTGATCAAGAAGAGTAAGAAGTTAGTAAGATATGTGGTGTACTAAATGGAATTATACAATGATTGTAATAGTTATTTAATTTTTTAATTTTTCTCATAGTTAAAGGTTATACATTTAAATAAAAAATAAAGTTCACATTTCGGCGACTTCAGGATTGCTTCAAAAAAGACGATTTAATGTGATTTGTTTGTACAAAAGAGTGTTTAAGACTGGACTTTTGATTTTGGTTCTTGATAAATTCGTCGTATTTTCCAAATCTTTTCGATTTTTGTCCATTTTTTCTCTCTGTATTGGAAGAGGATTGGTAGGGGTTATAGTCATTTACTTGCAAACTGGATTGAAGGATTTCATTGATAGCGTCCGTGTCTGCTTGTTTAGACCTGCTAGGCGTAGATGTCTTGCTGGATTGTTGTGACATAAATTTCAAATAAGGATCTTTCAAAGTAATTCTTGAAGGTACCAATTTGTTTCTGGCATCAATATTCTTGGCTGCTTTTCTGGTAGTCCTCTTTTTCACACATTGAATATCCATAGTTTGTTTCATAGAGGATGGGTTGAGTTCTTCATTTTCCAGGTGAGCACTATTCGCATCAGATAATGTGTTTAATAATTGTTTGTCATCTCTATATTTTCTTTGTCTACCAGAATTATTAAAATCTAAGGTTTCGTCAAGTAACTCCCTATATTCTTTCATGAATTTTTGTTGATCTCTGGTTTCCTTATACTCCCGAATTAAATCACCTACAACTTTCTTATTATTTTGAACTTGAGCAGATATAAGGTACCTATTTAACAAAGGATCCATTGTTGTTGCTAAAATGTCTATTTCCCTTTCTCTCGGGACATACCGATAATTAGAAAGATCGATTTTTCCGTCTGGGGTCCCTAATTTTGAGGACTCCTTTTCCATTAATTTATAGATATCCAAAGATTCTCCGTGTGGAATGGCAACTTGATTTGATGGAGTGATACAATCCAAATCAACTTCTTTCCTCAATACCAAATCTATGTCTACAGCGCTGAAAAAGGCACAATTTTGAGGTAAATCATCCATACCCAATTGTTCGCAAAACATCGACCTCGTCCAAATATTACTAATTTGTAATGCCATTGCACTTCGGTATTTATCTTCTTCCTTGACCAAAAATCTAATTTCATCGTGAATTGAAATGATCATTCTTGCGTCAATTTTATACTTGTCAATCAAGTAGTTCATCGAACAACACAATAAATGCAAATAATCGACCCCTGAAGATTGAATAACCCAATTAATTCTTGAAGGTAAGTATGAATTTTTTTTCAAATTACCCTTCAGCAACGAGTTTGTAATAGAGGCACCTAAAATTGGAGTTTTTGGCTGATCTTGATTTGCAATTTGTTCTAACTTGTTAAATAAGACTGATTCTGACCCTCCATACCAAATTTGACCCACTGAGGGGATACCAATTTTATTACCCTTTGTTTCCTTATAAAGATCAGTAGCAACTTCCAATGTTTCTGTTTCAGATTTACTTGGAACAAACTGTTTCAAAAGTTGAGCTGCAAACTTAACCCCAGCCCCATAAATTCTTCCGTAATTAAAAATTTTCGCTTCATTTCTAGTACAGCCCAAAATTTGAGCTGTTTTCGTGTGCAAATCAGTACCTTCATTTTTGGTACCTTCCAAACACATCCATCCAATAGGCGTCCCACCATGCATTTTGAAGATAGAGTCACCAACTAAGGAAGCAATCCACAATTCTTCACTGTCCACATCGGCACCAACAAAACAATACCCTTCTGGAGCCTGGACCAAACTTTTCAATTCAGAGCCAATTCTGTTCTTCTTCGCATTTGATGCCGTCAACCAACAATTCTCAACAGCTCTTCTCGTTACTGTACCCATAGGCAATAAATTTGGTAAAATAATTGCTAAATCCTCATTTTTTACATTCCTATTATCATTCTGGTTAAATTTAAATTGATCGGAAAAATGTTTTTTAGGAACCACCCATTGATTCATAATCCTTTGTCTAGAACTCATCCAGTATGACCCTGAGGCTCTAATTTCTAAAGCCTCGATAGCAAGTGGGGATTTTGAGCTCAAAATGCCCTTTTCAAATTGGTGAATAAACGGTTTACTTAACAATGTCGTGGTTCTTAGTTCAGCCCCATTAGGGTGTGGAACTTTAAATCTTTTCCCAATCGCTATTTTATCTTCATCTCCTGTAGCTAATTGATAATTTTTTTCCTTCAAAAATACATCTATTTCGGTTGAATCCACAACATCAAAGCACCAACCATTTTCTTTTGACCAAATGACTGGCTTATTTTCCCAAGAAATTTTGAAAAATAATGGCACTTCTCTGGACCTAATAGTTATTGATGGTTTTTCTGTAGATGCTGTTGGGAATAATGACTTGTACCAATTCGGAAAGCCAGGTAATTTTTGTTTTTTATAAGGAACACCTTTTTTGGTCAATTTGAGAGGAGTTATAGTCCAATCCAATTGTTTTAGCCAAGGATCGTTTGTGTAAATTTCAGGTTGGTCTTTTAATTTCAAAATGTCTTCTACTGTATCAATAATTTTATTTTCAATTTCAATGTTGGATTTCTGATACAAATTTTCTGATCTTGTAATATATTGATCCCATTGTTTTTTGTTTGTTGGAAGAAAACTCTGACTGACCATTTTCAAAGCAGCAAATGAAACAGGATGTGGTGCTTTGTCCAAAAAATTTGGAAATACTTTATCAAAAACCATACTTGTAGCAATCACGTCGTCTGCACAGTAATCGCACAGTTTCTGAAATTCATCAATTACATCTTGTTTGTTTTCTGAATTAACAAATATATCTCTAGTATCTTTTTTCAATTCAATTCCACAATAAAACAGAGCGCATTCTTTCAAAGAATTCAAAGTTGTGACATTAACCCAAGGATCGTCTTTTAAAATTGAATCAGTATCTATTGATTCGTTGTTCATCTGGTTTTGTAATCCAGATAAAGACTGTTCGTTTAAATCATTTTCCAGAACCTCACTCTCACTGTTTTCTGACTTTGATCTTAAAACTTTAGTAGCTTTCTGCCAATGAGCCCTTTGTCTTGAACACATACCTGAAGTTCCTAAATGTAAAGATAATGTATCTAAGAAGAACGCATGTGAAGTTTTAAAGTTGTACTCTTCTAAAACCCTTGCTCTATCGTAAGCAACATTATGACCAATAATTAACTTTTTATTATGTGAATCTTGGGTATTAAGAGGAATCAAATGTTCAAAGTTCTGTCCCCTTCCATTATTATCATTTTCGTTTTCATTAGAAGTTAAAAATGGTGAGCACCAACTATACCAAGCTTTTTCAGATAATGCAGTAGCTAAAATTGGATATGGAGATATTTTAGGTAAAGTTTCCACATCGAAAACTAACAAATTTTCTAAAGGATAATCAACTTTTTCTGGCTTGCAGCCTGGAACATATCTTATCCAGGAACCACTGTTTAATTCCCATTTTTCCGGCTTTGGTAAATTTTTTGAAAATTTTGATTTTGCCATTGATAAATAAGGTTCTGCCATATAATGACCTATTTTTTGAAAATGTTCCTCTAGGGAGTTACCTTGTAGTTTTGGCAAATCCATCTCAATTGGTTTATTAATTGAAGTTTTTTTACCCAATAAATTGTGATGTTTCAAACTTTTTGAAGCTAAATTATAAAGAAATGAATCGTCTTTTTCTTTCCCCTGCGTTGAAGTATTCTTTAAACTTTTTGGTATAGCGTGTCTTTGTTTGAAAATCTGATCTCTTAAATTACTAGACAAACATTGGATCCCTACTGGATTAATCCTAATTTTATCATCCTGTGTTTTATTTAACAACAATTCATCTCCAGCAGTAGTGCTATACAATCTTTTACCAGATTGGTTATGAAAACTCTTTCGCACCACAAGTGAATTAACCCGCTGAGACTTCATGTTTTCTTTGCTCAGTTTATACAAAACACTTGCACGTAATTCTATTTCTTTCTTATCTTTGTTAAAAATGTATTTATATAGGGACAATTTTCTCCTACTTGTATGATTCAAACATTTATTAATTCGTATACTTGTCATTTATCGCTGATATATATTTTCTATAAAAATCTCTTGTTTTTTCCAGTGTTGGTGATCTTTTTTTATATTGGTGTGTGTGTGTGTGTGTGTGTGTGTGTGTGTGTGTCTTTTCTTTTTAAAAATTTTTGACAACCACTATTCTTATGTCTATATCTACTAATCTGTGTCTTGATTTATATGTATGGTG
>JAJMDI010000013.1:17808-57700 GCA_030573535.1 Hanseniaspora occidentalis var. citrica
GTTTTTATGTTTTTCTTTTTTTTCTTTTTTTTTTTTGTATGTGTTCATTACCCTCCTTTTTTTAAAAAACTATCGTTACCCTCAACAAAAACAAAAAGTTATCATAATTTTTAAGTTGAATTTTCTTTAATAACTTTTTTTCGTTTTCAATTTTTTTGCAACCAAAAATAAAAAATAAAAAAAAAATAAAGGTATATAGTATTAGGATTGTTATGATTATCAGAGTTACTCGTAATTTTGTAGACTATAATTTTAGATTACTTGATTGTTTAAAGTCGAGATTAATAGATACATTATGAATCTTTATTGAATTTTTGTAAGTAGAACTTATTAATTAAAGTGTCTTAAAAATACTTATTTAAAACAAAAAGATAATAAAAATATAAACTGTAACAAACATAAATACATACACATACCATTAATAGCACGATGTCTACTACAGCCAGTCACCCATTAAATGACACTCAAGTCAATGAAGAGTTGAACAGAATGCAAGCTTTCATTAAAAAGGAAGCTGAAGAAAAAGCTAAAGAAATCAGATTAAAAGCCGATCAAGAATATGAAATTGAAAAAACTCAAATTGTCAGAAGTGAAACCATTGCCATTGACAGTACAATTGCCAATAAATTGAAAAAAGCTAAATTGGCTCAACAAATTACTAAATCCACAATTTCCAACAAAATGAGATTGAAAGTTTTGCAAGCTAGAGAACAAGTTGTTGAAGATATTTTTGAAGAAAGTGAAAACGTTTTGAAAACAAAGATCTCAAGTGACAAAAAAAATTATACTATTATTTTGAAAAATTTGATTTTGGAAAGTTTGTTCAAATTATTAGAAGCAGATGTCATTGTCAAAGTTAAACAAGAAGATATAGAATTAGTCGAATCTTTGATCCCAGACCTAGTCAAAGAATTTGTCACTGCCACTTCTTTGGAATCCTTGCATATCGAAATCTCTCAATCCGACTTCTTATCTAAAGACATTGCTGGTGGTGTCATTGTGAGTGATGCATCTGGGAAAATTAGTGTTGACAATACTTTGGAAGAAAGACTAAAGTTGTTGAGAGAAGAATCTTTGCCAGCTATTAGAATGGAATTGTTTGGTCCAACTGAAAGTAGAAAATTCTTTGATTAAGCTTTGAATTAGAGTATTTTCCTATCAAGTGATATGTATATAAGGTACATATATCTCATGACATTTTATCTCTGGCAGTGTATACATGAATTTATAACTGATTTTTGACTTTGTGTTATTACGCATTAAATAGAACTATAAAGTAATCTGAACTGTATTAAAGAAAAAAACTGTGTATTATTTTGCAATAGATTGGTGATTCAGCTTTCCCACCAGCTAAATACATCACAAAAAAAAAAAGACGAAAAAGACGAATTAGGCCTATCGAACTCCAACAAAAGAGACGTATATAAGCAAGTAATCATATATGTACATTTGCGCTTATCTTATAAAAATAAATCTGTTTAACTCTTTATAATTCGAAGATACAAGTAATTATGTTCTTACGTCGTTCATATAATATATTATGTAATCATTAATAATAAATAGGCTTACAAGGTTCAAAATTTTTATTGGCTCTAAAGGAGTACAATTTTTAAATCTGCATGGTTTTAAATGCCTTTGCAGGTTGTTTTTTTTTTTTAGAAAAAGCTAAGGGGTCCTTTTTAATAAGATTGTTTGTTTGTTTTATCGTATATAATCAATGTACCAACACTGTGATATAAGAAATTAAAAAGAAACAATAAAGTAAACACATATACAAAATACACCAAACACAATGTCTTTAAGACCTCAATTTTTCAATTCCCACATTGTTGGCCCAATCGCTGCACAAGCTAAAGTTAACACCATTGAAATGTACCTGGATTACAAATGTCCTTTCTGTTACAAAATTTTCAAAACATGGAAGGACGCTGACTTGTTTGGATCTGAAACAATTGAAAAATACAATATTGCATATCAATTTAACCACGTCATTCAACCATGGCACCCATTTGGTACCTTAGTTCACGAACTGGGTGTCGTTGTTGGTTTGTTCAAACCTGAAGCTTTTTGGGAATACTCTCTGGTCTTGTTTCATGACTCCAAAGAAACCTGGAAAGACCAATACGTTAACTCCAAAACCACTAACGAGCTGTACAAAGAATTAAGTGAACATTGTGAAAAACACACAGGCTTGGAGGCCGATTTCGTTTATGACAAATTAAACGGTCAAGGTAAAGAAGAAATAACTAAAGCTGTTAAATACTTTACTAGATATCACAGACAAAATAGCGTTCATGTGACCCCAACTGTTGCTATTAATGGGATCATTGTCAATAATATTGAATCTTCTACTCCAACAGACAAAGTTTTGGAAATCATTCAATCCAACATAGCCTGATTTTTTTTTGATGTTTTAAATTTTAAATAAAAACATAACCCATCTGTAGCGATAGTTATAACTTGTATAAATTATAACAAGTACCTAAAAAAATTAATGGAACTTAAGAATGGCAAGTTTTTATTAAAATATATCTTCTTGCAAAAAAAACCATTGAAGTTCTTCATCATTAAAGTTTTATTATTTCATTTGTCATTTCTCAACGTAAACCTTATTGATCTGATACTCCAGCTAAAGTGTTCAAAAAAAAAATTAAACGGCAAAAAATTAGCTCGCACTCAGATTCGAACTAAGGACCAACAGATTTGCAATCTGCTGCGCTACCACTGCGCCATACGAGCTTATTTTTTATAGTTTTATTTTGTTTTAGTTTACTAATTTGAGATGTTACTTAAAATGTGTCTGTGTGTGTTTTTTTATTTCAAATCTATCACACATAATTATCACGATTAAAGAAAAAACTACAACAGTGTAGTGTGCAAATAAGAATTTCAACAAAACTTCTATACCCATTTCACAGTTAACAGGTGTTGAAGTATTTAGTAAAACACAAAAATAAAACTTATAATAAAAGAACAATTAAGAAAGACAATATTTAAGAAACTATAAAATCAGTGCAGTACACTGAACTTTGATTATTTTTGTTTTCACTATTCATAATACCACGACAAAGGGAGACTATTCAATTTGCAGTCATACTAATTTGAATATTTAGATAAAATAAAGAAATATATGCTTACATGTGCTACAAAACATATACCAATGAGACACGCATCTATACTAAAGTCAACTAACATACTATCAAAATTTATTAGTCGAGATATTCCAACAAATTTTGCATTTTTCAACACATATAAAAACAATTTTGTTCGTGTGCGATCATTTTCTTCTACAAGTTCTACTCCACAAGCATCCCAGCATATCAACACTTTACGGCAGCAGCTGCAACAGTACACACACACGCTAAACCCTCTAAAGCCTGTTGTTCCTAATGATTTATTTGTTTCGTGTACAATTATGAAAAAGACCGGTACTGTTGTAGGTGTTTCCCAAAAATTTCCAAAATGGCAATTTTTAAAAGATCATGATTTATATCCCAGAGATTTGCGTAAAATTGATACATCTGCAATCGATATTATTCCAAGTATTGTTGTGAAACCAGGGAAATGTATATTGGTTAATTTACTTCATATCAAAGCACTAATCAAATCAGACGAAGTGATGATTTTTGATACCGTGAACCCACAAGCAGCACAAAGTTTAGGAGAACTAATGTACGATTTAGAAGTTAGGTTTCAGCACTCTACTCCTCAGACAAACCTTCCATTTGAGTTCCAAGTTTTGGAAATAATATTGATCAATGTCTTGAACTCATTAGAGTCACAGTCGAATAATTTAGAGAAACAGTGTGGTCAGATTTTAAGAGATTTGGAAAATGAAATTGATAGAAGCAAATTAAAAGATCTATTGATCAAGTCTAAAAACTTGAGTGCCTTCTACCAAAAGTCTTTGTTAATTAGAGATGTTTTAGATGAAATTTTGGATAATGATGAAGATTTACAAGGTTTATGTTTGACTCCTTCTAATACAAGTCTTGTTCAAAGTGCAGAAGATGTAGAAATGTTGTTAGAAACCTATTACTATCAGTGTGATGAATTTGTTCAAAAATCTGAGTCCCTAATCCAAAATATTAAATCCACTGAGGAAATTGTAAATATTATTTTGGATTCTAATAGAAATTCTTTAATGTTGTTTGAATTGAAAATTACCATTTACACTTTAGGTTTTACGGTAGCGACCATGTTACCAGCGTTCTATGGTATGAATTTAAAAAATTTTATTGAAGAAAATGATTTTGGATTTGGAGGTGTCATTGTCATTAGTTCGATAGCAGGAATAGCTATAACCATGATGAATTTTAAAGCATTGAGATCGGTGACGAGGTTAACTCTAATGAACAACCATGCAGGTAAAAAAACTAGAACTCATATTGACAATGCGGAACTTAAAACAAATAAGTATGTTCCAAATATTGTACCAAAATTTGCAAATTTAAAAAGAGCCATATGTTATTTGATGAAGGGTAAAAACAGCAAGATTATAGAGCACGATAAAAACACTTCAAAACGTGAGGCTATTAAGCAGTGGTTGATGCAACAAAAGCCTGATAAATAAGTCTAAAAATGGAAAAGAGACATGTATTGAAAACTAAATAGAATAAACCAATTTTTGAACAGTAACTAACTGTTTCATTCTTGTATAGGCAGTTTTCTATAAATGATATAATATAATAGATAAAGCTATTTTTATAAGTAATGGTTGAATGCTAAGTGTGATTTATTATGATCTAAATATATGAATGTATACTGTTTATATGAATAAGACTAACCATATATCAAATATATAATTCCTACCGTTGTCACGTGTTTTAAAATAAATCAAGTTTGTGTTATTTTTAAACTCATGATCAGAAATGACAACAACAAAAGAAAAAAAAAGCTAAACAAATTAGATAGCAAGGAAAAGGGCAGTACTGAAAAAAGGTTAAATAATTTTGTGTACTTCATGTGTGTGTATACCTTTAAAAGCATTCATATCTGGCCTATACATGGTGCAGTGACAAGTAATATTGCCAGTTCCTACTTATGTACTTCAAAAATTGCTTGCTGTTTGTAATAAATATTGATCTAATGTTTTATAAAGAGACTAAGCTATGAATAATAGCTCTACAAAGAAAACACGCCTGAAATACAGAGGCTATTGATTTAAACCCTTTATTTGCAAGTTTAATACAAATGATTTTCAAGACATTGGCTAGAGCAGCAGCAGCAGCTTCTGCACCTTCTGTTCCAAATGGGCAGATTTTTGACCTATTAGACGCCAAATATGTTCAATTCCAAATTACGGTTGATATATTGAGAGATATGAGAAAAATGTTGCAACTAATGTGTCAGAATATAAAGGACACCAACCAAATTGAAGATATTGTGCCATTGACTTCCCTTATTGCATGTTTATGCACTGGCTGGATATTTAACGTAAATACATCATTGAGAAAAAGATTAGATCTGATATTAAAGGGTAAATTAATCAAGCTGGCAAGTGTTACACCTGTTTTGAACACACAAATAGTCAGCTACACATATGAATTTCCAAATCATTTGGATCAAGATGTTGAGTTCAATCTGGTGAACTTTAAGAAGAAGTTTTACGACCCTAATTATCAACTGAAATCTTTAAATTCATTGTTGGAAATAGTGGAAAATGCTTTACAATTTTACGAGGTCAAACTAAAACAGATTGTCATGGAAAGAAGTTCATTGAGAAAACCAGATGCTAGTGGTGTAGTATCTAGTGTTGATTATAATAGTATATCTGAATTTAGTAAAATTGGAGATGTAGAATTTTCTTTGGATTTAGCTGTTTTGATTGAGAACAGAGAGAAAGATACAAGTGACGAAGCTTTCAGAAATTTGCACTTTCAAGTTTTACAGAAAACTTTGGATACAGTCCAAACTTTCAATAACAAATCTTTGAAAACGTACATAAACATTTTAGATCAATTTTCAAGAAACCAAATACAATTAACAAATCTACCGTTTTGGCAATTTTCCTTCCATAGAATATATGCTTTGTTGATCAGATCCTTAAAAAACTGTACTTTTATTGCCGAACTTATGATGCAGCTGTATTATCCAAACTACAAATTTTTCAACAACATAAACACAAAACTTCACTCAGAAAATGTTATAGAATATGAAAACTTATTGAAGTTGATAGAAGATAAAACAGATATTGAATACTTGGAAACCCTTGTCCAAGGTTACTGCAAGAATAATACGATGTTGTTTTTTCAATCAAAAACTATCTCAAACATGTATTCCAACTATGTTTTAGAGGCAAAGACTTGTGTTGAGTATCGAATGAACTTGTTAACACTATGGATAAAGAACTGGCAGTTTATAGATGCAAATTTGGAAAACGATGATACACAAATAGGCAGTATATCTGGAGAAGAACAGCTAATAAAACTATTAGAAGAAAGAAAAATCAATGATGTTTTAACGTATAAAAGACCGTTGCTATCATTTAAAAAAAAGAATACTACCAAAAATTCTAAATCTGAGTTTAAAGCCGCCATTTTAAAAGAACCTTACAAGAAAAACTCAATTACCAAAAGTGGTGTCAAAACAAGTACATCCAAAACTAAAAGTGCAAACTCAACCTCGAGTTCTAGTACAAATTCAAATTCCACTTCAAGCTCCATTTTTAATACACCGTTATCGTCAAGAACTTCATCAACTCCGCAATCACCAAGCTCAGAAACTTTTCAACTTCCTCCAGCTCCTCTAAGATCTGGTAGAGCAAGATCCTCATCTTTACAAAATGCCAGGCAGCCACCAAATAAACAAATTTTAACCACCAATTTTGCAGCAGCTGCTGCTGGTGTGAGTATATCAGTTAATGGAGCCAAAATCAATCAAAGATCAAACTCGATTCAACTAAGCTCTTTAAAAAATAAGACAGAAGTTCAGAAGAAGTATCTGATAACATCAAATGATTCACCTACTCAAATAAAAAATCCCAATTTTGAAAATACTTTCCGCAAAAACAAAGATTTGTCCAATTCTGTTTTGGTTGCAGGTGATGCTAGAGACCTACCTGAAAGACTGGCTAACTTACAAGTTGGTTCTAAGACTATAAATGATATTGAACCTTCTTTCGAAAAGCAGCAAAATGATAATATTGATGATGATATTCTTCAAACTAATAAAGAACCTGAAAAAACTTTATCTAATATAAAAACAGATTTATATGAGGAACACATTGAGAATGAATTTGTAATAAAAAAAGTTAGGTTCACAGGTGTACCCCCAATGACCAGAAATGAAAACCCAAGACCGACAAGAAGAGGGTGGTATATAAAACCAGCCGTGTTACATTATCCTTTGATTCCATCAACACTAGTATCACAAACAGGAAATACAAATAAGGTTAAAAACTCAACACAGGCAGAAGGTTTGGCATTTAAACATGGTTATAGTTTGTTCAATGACTGAAATTTGTGCAATGCTTGCAATACACAGCTTGTTGAATTAACACTATATAGTCACGTGTATAATGAAACAAAAAAACTTCAGACGAATTACCGTCAGATATTTATTTTTTTCTTGTAATGACTTTTCTTGTAACCAGAAGGACTAACAGGGAATTTTTTCTCTGGATTAGTTATACAATAGTAAAAACAGTTCCCTTGTAAAAACAAATAAAGGTAAAATCCAATACAAAACAGCCAAAGATTGACACTAAGTATTAAAAATATTATATTGTAAATGTACAAACCGCTAAGCTCACTTATACCTCCTCCTAATTCAAAGCGGAAGAATGATATTGCAAATGAAAGCTCAATAATACCAACATTTATGGCTCAAAAAGAAAGGGATATTCTAACTCAAATCATGGGCTTAAGAGAAAATACGACTCTAAATAATGTACAACTAGCTGTTGAAAAATCAATCGAAGCGAATAGACATATGTTACTTAGCAAAAAATTTAGCGCACCTTTGAGAGAGATGAATCCATCTTTCAAATGTCCTCTACCGTCAAATGAAGAGATTCAACAAGTCGCACGAATGACTAAAATTACTCTTGAAAAATTGCTCTCTCGAGGTATAGATGGAAATATATCATCATCTTCCAGTGATTTAAAAAGAACTGGTCTGGAGCAAACTCTTCAATATAAAATAAAAGATCTTTCAAATTCTGAGCACAGCAATACTATAAAAGTTATTGAGAAACATCACGATCCCTTAGCACCATTAACGAAGAAAATTTTAAAAAGAATACCTATGCCTGAAGAAAATCCCGAACTATTAGAGACTACGATAGCTCATGAAAACAATATAGGCTCAAAGAAATTAACACAGGAAGAAAAAAACTTAGCAAACATTCCTTCTGTTGTTTCTTCGTGGGAAAATTCCAAAGGATTTTCTATATCTATTGATAAAAGATTACATTTTAATAAAAATGAAAATAATCCTAAACAAATGAATACTAAATTTTTTGAATTGACACAGGCTTTAGATCAAACCAATGAGCAGAAAAAAATGGAGATTAAAGCACGTAATGACAAATTGATTCAAGAAAGGGAAGAGGAAGAGAAAGTGGCGTTGATAAAGAACAAAATTGCAGAGTCTAAATATTTGCAGGCACAGGATGGAAAAGACAAATACTATGGTAGTCGCTTCAATCAATCATATGGTGTCAAAAAACATGGACATCGTGACAGAGAACTAATAAGAAAAGAAAGAAGAGGAGAGTTGGAGCAAGATTTAAGATACAGAAACAGTCGTCACAATAGACAGGCAAACTCTGGTTTATTAGATAGAGACGTTCAAAAGGTTCAAAATAAAGATAGTGCTGAAACCAGCAGCGAAGTTCAGTATGATGCAAGATTTTTTACTCAAGCTGCAAATGCTTCTGCGAAAAGAAACGAAGAGCAAATGTATGATTCTCCATTATTTAAACAAAGAGATGAAACACTTACATCTGTCTTTAGAGGTCGCTCTGGGAATACAAAAAAACGTAACGCTGATAGACAAGACTATGTAGATATGAAGGATACACCCGTCGAATTTTCTGAGGGTCAAGTAGAAAGCAGCAATAAATCTAATAGGAATGGGTTAAATAATTTTAAGAAAAACAAGGAAAAATGAAGGATACACTAAAATGTATTTAAGTATACGTTTTTAATTTCTATAATTACATATTTTACAATAGGTTAATTATCATCTTCATCATGATCAATAGGTATGGAACGCATGGATTGCGTGAAATCTTTCTTGTCTTCATGGAAAGCTTTAAGTAGCTCGCTGGATCTCTGAATAGCATATTCTTCCAGTTTTTTAATAGTACCACTTACTTTCACAACGTTTATAATAATATTTTCTACAGTTCCAATCTTTTTCATCATGCTCAAAGTCATCACGACATATTCATAATCATCTCTGCTGCATCGTATGATGCCGGTAGATGTGCTGTTGGAAAAATATTTAATTTGGAACATCGATGACCCTCTACCTAGTCCATAGTCACCAAAAAAAAATTGTAGAGACCTTTTAATCTCATATATTAAAACTTTGTTATTTATATCAGAAGGAGTGACTTTATGATGTTGAAGTAGGGCACTTTCAATGTCGAATACAGGTTTTTCCTTTAATTGTTCATATTCTTCTGATGTCAGTGGGTATAATAATTCAAATAAAATATATCTGCTCTTGAATCTGACCATGTTTTTGTTTCTAATTATCTTTAATCTAATTGGATGACGCCTTTTCGTTCTTGGCTTGTTTCATGTTGGCTTTTAAAAATACTAGCGTCTGAAAGAACATAGCAATGAGAAATAACTCATACAAAAAAAACGTTTCTGGAATATGCATCTTTCATCAACTTGATTTCAAAGAAAAAATCTTTTGCATTACCCGAACTATTAATCTTCATTTCGAAAATGGTCATCAACCAATTGTAAGATGATTTTGTTGAGTCTATCGAGATTAAAGTAGATGAACTCAAAAAGAAACCAAAAATCATAGTACTAAAAATAAAGACCCCAAAAAGAAGTTTTTTTATTGTCATGTGGGAACATTTGGATATAGATAAAACACATACAATCTATATATGTCTTTCTTTAGTCTGTGTTGGGTTTTTATTATTTTCTAATTATATTAAAACTAAATTTTTTCTTAGTGAAGCAATTATTTTATTCATTTTTGGAATTATTTTAGGGCCATATTGCTTAAATTGGTCAAATCCTTTTGTTTGGACTAAAGATACAGACAAAATTACTATTGAATTCAGTAGGATTATTTTATGTATTCAGCTATTTGTAAGCGGGGTCGAACTTCCAAATGGATACATGTTTTCTCATATTAAAAGTGTTTCAATCATCCTACTTCCAGTTATGACTGCTGGCTGGTTAACTAGTGCGTCTTTCATTTATTTGATAATTCCAGACTTTAAATTTAAACATGGTTTGTTGATTGCTGGTTGTATTACTGCAACAGACCCGGTTTTATGTCAAAGTATTGTTTCGGGGAAATATGCACAAAAATATGTACCAAAAAGATTGAGAGACTTGATTGTCGCTGAAGCAGGAAGTAATGATGGGTTGGCATATCCATTTGTTTATTTATCCACTTTTTTGCTAATTTTTGATAACAACAAAAAGAGGATTTTGAAGGATTTTTTTTTAATCACAGTTCTTTATGAATGTGTTCTAGGGACATTAATTGGATTGTTTTTAGGCTACTTGTTTAGAAAAACTGCGCAGCTTGGCTGGAAAATGAAACTCATGGATTCTACCTCAATGCTAATATATTACATTTTTGTTTCTATATTGATGGCAGGGCTAGGCTCGACACTTGGAATAGATGAACTATTGCTTTCATTTTTTGCTGGATGTATGTTTGGATGGGATGGCTGGTTTAAAGAGAATTTTGTTGAAGCGTTTGAAGTGTTTTTACCAAGTATAGACTATTTATTGAATTTACTGTATTTTGGTTATCTGGGTTGTGTCATTCCGTGGAGCTCGTTCAACAACGTACGGCTAAATTTAAATACATGGAGATTAGTTTTGATTGGTTTAGTGATTATTTTTTTAAGAAGACTCCCATCTGTTTTGTATATATATAAATGGATTTCTGAAATCAAAACTTTGAAAGAAGCCGTTTTTGTAGGTTGGTTTGGTCCAATAGGTGTTGGTGCAATTTTCACATCCCTTCTAGCAAAAAGAGTTTTGGAAATTGAGCTAAAAGCTTTGGAAAACATATCAAAAAATGAAGAAAAAATTAAAGACATCAAACTAGCAATCGATACCGTATGGATATTGTGCACGTTTATAGTTGTTGTGTCCATCTCTATACACGGTCTCAGTGTTCCTTCAATTATGTTGCACAAAAAATATAAGTTTATCAGCTTTGGGAACTTGACAAAAAAATTTAATTATAAAAATAGTGAAGTTGAGAGGATAGAGTGTCAAACCATATGTGTGACACATATAGAAGCTACCAAGATTTGAACTAACTGCAGATAACTTTTGTATAAACTCATCTTAAACTATAATTATTTTCAAGGTACAATTTAAATTTGATCACGTGCAAATGTGTTTTTACAAGAGGTTTGTTTGTTTTTTTAATTTGAATATTTAATCTCTGTTTATTAAGGTAAACTACTTCGAATTTAAAAAATAAAACGGTAAAAGTAAACAAATTAGTGCATTTGGAAAACAAGGAGGTATTAAAATTTTTGATTGGCTCTACTAACATATTTTCAAATGGTACAAACGGCTTACAAAAAGAACTCCGACTACTAAAAATATTTTACAAAATCTGTGTTCAAAAATTGTAAGAGAAGCAAACAGTTGAAAATGTTTAAAATATCGATAAGTGCTCAAGATTTTTAAGTTGTGTTACAGGGAATATAAATAGTCTAACTAGCTTGGTATTGATTAAAGCCTGTGTGTTTTGTATATGTGTGTTCATTAATGTGTGTTAATTGAATATTTAAAAAGTCACTACAAAGTTGAAAAGAAAGTTAGTGTATCCAGATCAAATGGAGCAAATGGTTCCTGTCCACTTCCAGCTTCTTCGTTAAAAGGATTGTATTCCCATTCGTCACCTGCTAAAACGCTTGGCGGAATACCATTATAGGCGGCATGATCCAGACCATTTTTAGCACCAACATCGTCCATATTTCCATTTCCAATAGTACTTCCGTCGCTTTCAGTAGGTGTTTGAGAGTTTTTTGCTTGATCTGCGTGTGCCGTTTTTCCTTTATGTTTTGAACTATCCTCAATATTTTTATTGTGTTTGTGACGATGAACATTATTATCTGATTTTTTTGATTTCCTGGATTCCAAATAGTTCATACATACACTTCTACACATGATTTCAAAAGACTTAAAGTCAAAACATCCCGTTAGCATAACAGAATTATTGTTGAATTCTTTCTTTGTAACATTTAAATATCTATCCATGATATCTGAATATTTTTCAAAAATGTCAGAAGCTGAATAAGAAATTTTAGTGAAATCAATTTCTTTATCAGAGAGTTTGTAATTTAATACATCTTTCAAATTTTCATTCTTGGTGTTTTGTTTCGCAACGTCTCCCTTTTCAGTTTTAGCCATTTCATATATTATATCAAAAAACATAGGGAGAAGTCTACAGGAAAAAGATTTTTTGAACCAAAATCGAACATTATCAATAGCATTACCTGATATCCATTCATGTCCTGTTTCCCCATTTAAATTCTTCAAAAATGCACAGTGTTCAGTGAATTTTAGTAGGAGATTTAAAACAAGAAAAAGAGTCTTTAAAAACTTCTGTTCAAAGTTCATGTCTTTCTTATGAAGACCATTCATTCTCAAAAATTGTAGAGTGGATTTGAAAAAAAGAAGCCTCCCTAAAATAAAATATTCAAACATATCTATTTTCCCAAAATTGCTTGAATCACAATAGTGATGAACTGGCTGTAATTCACGTTCCAGAAAATTTTCTATTTGGTAAAGCATACCTTCAATATCTGGTATTCCTTTAGGCTTATTCAATTCATAAACCATCCTTCTTCCCAAATAAATAAATCTTTTAAACATTGGAATTCTTCCCTTTTCTTCAGTTTGCAACTCAAGTTCATTGAAAGATCCATATGGAATACTTAATGTTTTACCAAAATCAAATGAATTTTTTAGATCAGCATATAAAGACCAGTACCATATGCTCTCCATAGTTGATACTTTGCCTACATGCTCAGTTTTATCATGAAAATGTTTTTTAATATCATTTCTGAGACCTAATGCACTAGTCATGGCTGCTATCGATTCGGACATAAAAAAAGTTGATCCCATATAAATTTCTTCTCCGGTTATAATATCAAATTCTCTATGCTGCATATTCAACAATAAAAATTGCATCTTTTTCATTGAAAAGGTCAAACCAGCGCTAATACCTCTTAGAAAACAAAAAAACTCTGTGAAGCACAAGTCATCCAAGCTATTTCCCTCTACGATCGCATATATAGAAAGAAGTATACCTATAGAAAAGAAATTTGTTTCCTCTGTAACCTTGATCTCAGTAATATTATCTTTAGTAGCATCGTACACAATAAGATCGTCCAAAATATCAAGTACCACTTTTTCGTCTATGAATTGAGTATATGAATGGTAGATTGTCAAAAAATATTCTTGTATCTTCTGTTTGAATACAGAAAACTTGGGTAATTTCAAAGCTAGTTCTTCTATCAAATTCGGTTGGTGGAGTCTTCTATATGCATATCTTTCCCTAAAAACACCACTCAAACCGTTGACCTCATTTTTTGATTCAATTTCTTTTCCTAATTTGAAAGAATTCCAGATACTTTCATTTTCTGTCATAAATTTATTGTTTTGAAACCAATAACCTGCCGATGTAGCACCAAAAGAAAAACAAGCTTCTTCTGAAGCAACAACCAAAACATATTTTTTTAAAGGATTGTCTGTTTCACGAGATCCTTCAAATCCTAGAGTGAAAGGATGAATGTATGGACATAAATTTTTATCTTTTTCCTGATTTTCACCATTATCAGTTGGGATTGGTGAGTTGCAGCTACTTGAACATAAGCTTCCTGAACCAGATTTTCCTTCTTTTTCTTTAGAAACTTTATTTTCATCGGTGGGTTCGTTTTTACTCGTGGCGAAGTCTTTACTACTTTGGTCATCTGCCAAAGAAGAAGCTTTCGAAATTGGTGGTTCTTTTTGAATATAAGCAATTTCATTATTTTTTAATAGCGAGCTGTTTGATTTTTCAACATCAATTGGATTAGAGACACCTTTGACAATAGATGAAGTCAAAGTTTTAAAATTTTTTATATTTTCCTCAGATTCAGGAAGACTGTTTGTAGAGGGATGGCCTTCGTTGCTGTGCACTATTCTGTCGTACGAAGTTGGACTTTTAATAGACTTGCTAAATCCTAACATCCTGTTCTTGTATGGGTAATACGAATACTGTGAAGTTGTACCATGTCCGTTGTTTTGTGGGGAATATAAAGATTGTGATGAATCCACAAATTTTGTGTTATAATGGTCATGTTGCAAATTGCTAGCTGGAAGAACAAAAGCCGTTTGATTATGTGTTTCAGATATAGGTGTGTTATTTTGAATAACAATATTTTGTAGGTATGGAGGGGTGCTACCAGAAGCCATGTTATTTTGACTGTTGTTCATACGAGGCACGATAGGTTTAATCATAGGTATTTGATTCCCTGAATGGCTTCTCAATATGTTAGACATTGTAGAGTCCGTCTCAGTTAAGTAAGATGTACTTGTTTTCAAAAGAACGTCTGCTACATTTAAATTTCTAGATTGTACGTCAACGGTTTTAGTGACACTGTCCATTGGTGGAGTGACTACATTTTCGTGTTGAGAAGTTGAAATTTTCAATTTTTTCTTAGCTCTTTTTTCTGTGTTTGCACTTGCCGCTTCAATACTGTTAGGTTTTTGAATATAAACACAACTGGTAAGATTCCTAGAGGAGCATGATCCACATACGGGTTTTACCTGATCACATTTCAATTTTCTTTCTCTGCAAAACATGCAGGATAAAATCAATCTATTTCTCTTCTTCTTAGGCTTTTCACCCAACAAAACATTTGGATTTGACATTTAAGTGTGCTTGGTTTCGGTTTTGGGTTTTCTTAAAAAACCAATTAGGTCTTACCATATACCAAACTTTAGAGACATCTAATAAAAACAATCTTGAATCACAAAGTACGCGGATTTTAAAATTTTTAATTCTCCGTCTGGCTTTATGGTTTTATTTTTTTTGGTGATTAAGAACGGAACGGAAAAAAACCACCATTTGTTTTAGGGCCGTGAATTGAATTGGGAAACGGTTGTTTTTTATGTTTCTCCTCAATAGTCGTTTAAGCTACATTATTATGTCAGGGTAACATAATCTAAGTAAGACCTATGACAAGTTATTGTACTCTTTATTTTTATAGGTCAATACAATATGATAATCTACTGTTTCAAAACCATGCAAACTGATTTTAAAAATAAATATTATAGAAGTTTACAATTAATTATACAGAATGACACGACCATATTTTGAAATTGACGTATATAAGTTTATTGCCGGTTTAATTTAATTTTCATTAATTAATTTTTTATAATTTTTCTTTCAAAGCTTCGGTAACTTCTTCAATAGCTTTTTCAATTCCAGAATATTGGTCACCCATACCTTGGTAAACGTTACCTTTACCACCAGCTTTACCACCAATTTTAGAAGAAACGATTTTAGCCAAAGCGGAACCGTCAACGTCTTTGGTCAAGGCTTCATCAGAAATGTAACAACCGTGGGCAACTTTACCAGCTTCATCGTTACCGGTTAACAGATAGATAGATCTGTCTTTTTTATTGGATTTGATATAGTTGATAGCTTCAGTGATAGCTTTGGCATTGGTTGGAATGTTGATGTGTTTGACTAGGAAAGAAGCAGATTCGTTTTCTTGGAAATATAGGGAAACTTCATCAACAGTTTGTTTGATTTCAGCTTTAGCTCTAACTTTGATTTCATCTTTGACTTGTTTTTCAATTTTGTTGAATTTTTCTTTCAATTGGTTTTTAGAAATAACAGAAATAGACAATTGACCTAATTGGACACCCAATTCCTTGATTTTCTTTTCTTTGATAGAGCCAAATGGCAGAGCTTCAACGTTGGTCAATTCTTGATCAAATTCAGAAGCAATTCTTTGAACTTCATGAGCTTCAGTACCGGAAACAGCAACCATTCTTCTGATACCTTTAGCAATACCACTTTCTTCAATGATGACAAATTCTTTGATATCACTACTTTTGGAAACATGGGTACCACCACAGAACTCAACAGAGTAGTTATTCCATTCAACGTTGGATGGATCGGCTAATAATTCTTCAATTGGTTTACCAACAGAAACAACTCTAACTGGATCTGGGTAAGTTTCACCAAAAACAGCTCTAACAGAAGAAATGGATTTAGCCAAGTCTAGAGGAACTTCTTTGTAGTAGACAGTCAAGTTGTCTTTAATAATTCTGTTACAAATGGATTCAACTTTTTCTAATTCTTCAAAGGACAAAGCTTTCTTATGAGAGAAATCAAATCTCAATTTTTCTGGGCTGACCAAGGAACCTTTTTGGTCAATGTCATTACCTAAAGTTTCTTTCAGAGCAAAATTTAGAATATGGGTACCAGTGTGGTTATTTCTTAATGGAAATCTTCTTAATTCGTCATAAGAAGCAATGACTTTTTCATTTTTAGATAGTTTACCTTCTTCCAAAATACCGGTGTGGAAAACGTAACCGTTGTACAATTGAACGTTTTCAACTTTGAATTCAGAAACACCATCAACAACAATTCTACCAGTGTCAAATTCTTGACCACCTTGTTCAGCGTAGAAACAGGTTTTATCTAAAACAACACCGTATTGTTTACCAGCTTCAGTCATAGATTCAACAAAGTCTTCACCATCGTGGATGGCCAAAATGGTAGCATCAATGTTTTCCAAACCATATTTGAAATCATCGTTTGTTTTAGGAACGGATTCGTCGTTCAATTTAGACAAATCATGAACATTCAATTTGATCAAATTTTCTTGATTTTTTTTACCACTTTTTTTAGAAGCTTCGTAAGATTCCAATTTGGCTTTTTCAAAACCTTCTTCATCAATGTTCAATTTTTGTTCTTCAGCCATCAATCTGGTCAAATCAACTGGGAAACCATAGGTATCGTACAATCTCCAAACTTCTTTACCGTTCAAAGTTTTGTGGGTAGTTTGAGAAGCAATTTCAGCATATTTTTCAAACAATTTTTCACCTCTATCCAAAGTTTTAGCAAAGGATAATTCTTCTTCGTTTAAAATTTCAAATAAGTAAGAAGGATCTTTGTTGACTTCTGGGAAGATTTCTTTAACTTGTTCAATCAAAGTTGGAGCCAATTTAGAAAAGAAATCACCGATTGGGTAGTTCATGTATTTTCTAACGTATCTGGCACCTCTTCTCAAGATTCTTCTTAAAACGTAACCTCTACCTTCATTGTTTGGAACACCACCATCAGACAAAGCAAAAATCAAAGTTCTAACGTGATCACTTAAAACTCTGTAGGCGGTATCAATACCATCTTTATCTTCATCGCCAAATTTACCGGTATATTCTCTACAACCAGTGATTTCTTGGATTCTAGCAAATAAAGGTTGGAAAACATCAGTGTCATAATTGGATCTAACATCTTGTAAAACAGAAACCAATCTTTCAAAACCCATACCAGTATCAACGTGTTTAGCTGGCAAAGATTTCAAAGTACCGTTTTGTTCTCTGTTGAATTGAATGAAAACGTTGTTCCAAATTTCCAAAACATCTGGATCATCTTCATTGACCAAATGAGCAGCATTTCTACCACCAATTCTGTCGTAATGAACTTCGGAACATGGACCACATGGACCTTGGTCACCCATTTCCCAGAAATTGTCTTTAGCGTTACCTGGTAAAATATGGTCATCAGCAACACCAACATCTTTCCAGTATTGTTTGGCTTCTAAATCTGGTTCCAATCCAGCTTTGGCATCACCTTCAAAATAAGTGACGTATAATCTATCTTTTGGAATACCATAAACGTTGGTCAATAAATCCCAAGAATATTCAATGGCTTCTTTTTTGAAATAATCACCAAAGGACCAGTTACCCAACATTTCGAAAAAAGTGTGATGGTAAGAGTCTTTACCAACATCTTCCAAATCATTATGTTTACCACCAGCTCTGATACATTTTTGAGTGTTACAAGCTCTTTTCAAAGTGGCAAAATCAGATGAAGGATCAACTGTACCCAAGAAAATTGGTTTATATTGATTCATACCAGCATTGGCAAATAATAAAGTTGGATCATCAAATGGAATAACAGGACTGGATTTGATATATTTATGGTTTTTTTTTTCAATAAAGTATTTCAAAAAAGTTTCACGGACATGGGCAGCAGTCCACAATTGTTTATCACCAATAGACATTTTTGTTTTTGTTTTTGTTGTTGTTGTTGTTGTGGATGATGTTGTTGTTTTATTCAAATAATACCTGCTACTTGAAGAAAAGGAAGATAATTGTAAAAAAGTGTAACGATTAATATTTTTAGAAATCAAAACACAATTATCTCTAGGATATTTGTTTAAAATGTTGCAAAACACTTTGGGGTAATATTAAAACTCGAAGTTGGAAAAGAGAGATGACTATATCTTAAAAAAATCTGGAACTTATCAACTCTAAAATAAACCCAGTAAATTAAAATGATGTTAAAAAACTCTCAATCTTTTTTATAAAAAGTGTAATTCTGTTAACTTGTTGAAATTGTTTTCTTACCGAAAGTGTTATTTCTAACCAAATGACAGAATCATCTATAAAAGTTCAAAATTTGAAAAAAAAAATAATAATCCTAAGAAACGTTAAATTATAACTCATCAACATCTAACTTATAAAAACAAAAACAAAAACAAAAATATAAATTATCAACAAACTATGGCTTCTTTCGTTCCATCATGTATATCAATTCAATAAATTCATGATGTTGAAGAAATTTTTCATGTTTTTTTTTTTTTCTTCCTTCGTTTGTTTAATATGAAAAAAACTTACTGTTGTGTGATGTGTTTAGTTTTTGTCTCTTTTCTTTTTTTTTTTGTCTTTTAAAAGCATAGAAAAAAACGTAGACTTTGGATATATATTTTTTTTCATTTTAGAGAAAGAACAAACAAACTACACAGAAACTACACACCAAAAAAAAGTATGACATACAATACAAGAAAATTTATTTATTCATTGATGTTCGGTCATGTGCATCGGACTAGAAGCACTACAATGACGATCGGCATTTAATTTTGACTGATCAAATATTCGGACAACAACTTGTTGCTTGCTTGGCTCGAGAGTTCTGCAGAAACACGAGCATGAGATCATTTACTAAGAATATTTACTTAGAAAAGCCTGTAAGAGCTTTATTAACCAAAAAACAAAAATTAGATACAACAAATAAACAACAAAGCAAAAACAAAAACATTGAAAATAACACGTACACATGATTAGTAACCTTTAAAGTTTACGTATGCTCGTAATTAGTCAAACAACAATATAATATATTGTATATTCAATTAATTCATTAATTCTAAGAACAGTTGTATCTCAGGTAATAAATGGATTGTTTATATTTACACATAAGATTTCAATGCGTGTTTGGACTTTAAGTGAAAAAGTTTGCAATTAAATAAATAGTCCTTTTTACCTAGTTCATTCAAGGATATTCGTATTCTATTATTTTTATTGAAATAAAAAACTGGGAAAAAATACATATCAAGATGAAGTTTCACAGTAAACATACATCAAATATTAAAAACAGTAACAAAAACAATGGTATGATGCCATTGTTTTTGGCATCGTCGTTGTTTTTTTCTCTATTTTTTGCTTCAAATGTTCAAGCATTTGATAAAGTGGAAGTGGACTTATACGAAAGGGGAGCAAATGGAAACAATGGTGAAAATGATGCCTCTCTACACATGGTTGAAACAGTCAAAGTTTGGCAATCTGTGAAAAAGTTAAAAGATCTATTATACTTGTCAGATATGGGAGGAGATGATTTGAAAAATCATGAAATTGTCAACAATCTTTACAGTTTAATTCATAATTTGGATTCAGAATTGGAATTAGATGATGTCTTGAAAGGTGTGGACAATGAGAAGATCTATTTGAAAGCTTTTAAATATTTGAATTCTGTCAATCCTTCCTATGCTGCATTATTGGACTCTTATTATAATTACGATTTATATGATTTGCCCTTACAAACAGAATATAAAAAAAAAAATTCCAAGACAAAAAAAGACGATACTGTAAACTATTTTGTCATCAACGATAAAGTTTATGAGAAAGCAGACGATGTTTTTTATTTGAAATCACATGAAATCAATTCCGCTCAATCTTTGATTGATTTATATAAACAAAATGTGTTGGATAAAGAAGATTTGATTATTGGTACTAATGAGAATGCCCCATTAACTGTTTTCTATGGTTGTAATTCATTGGAAAACATTGAAGAATTTGATGAATTCAATAATAATTTATGGGTTGAAGCACAAGGAGGTAAAATTCAATATGTTTGGAAATACTCTTGTGATATCAATAAAGATATTCAAGATGACAAATACTCTTTTACTAAGAAAAGATTTACAGATATTTCCTTTGTTAAAGATGACTTGGAAAATTACAAAATTGGTAACGATACCGTAGAGATTTTTTTTGATGAAGAGCAAAAAGGTGATGTGGATTTAAAATTAACTGATTCCGTTATTAAATTCCATGAATATGGTGACTCTTATTTTGAAATTTCTGAAAATGATGATGAAGATGACGTTCAAAGTTTTTTTGAAAATAATAATCATAAAAAAAATATTTGGCAAACTTTGAATTTTACTAAAAACGTTTTAAGTAAATTACCTTTAAAATCTATTCAAGATAAATATGTTTTATTGAATCATCCTTATCAATTGATGAAAGGCGATGTGACATACTCAGCTCACGGAACTATTATTGAAGATTTGATATCTTTAATGAATCTTGGTGTCAATTACGATTTAATTGGTTGTTTTGTCAATGGGGTTAATATTAAATTAACTGATTTATCAATGTCTAAATTGATTTCTTCTATTCATAGAGAATTGAAATTTATGAAATTTTTTAAAAAACTATCAAATAAATACGATTTCCAATTAACTATTGAAAAAATGAAAAACATCGTAACTGATTTTTCAGCAATGTCTCAAAATTACATTAGAAACAGTCAACCAAGAAAATTTGATATCACTGACTCAATTGAAACTGATTCTGACATCATTTTTTTTGCTAACAATTTGGAAAGCGATCCACAATATGATTCATTGTCTAAAGACATCAGAGATTTCAACACTGAAAAAGAATCTAAATTTGGTGAAATTCCTGAATACGCTGAAAACTGGAATGAAGTTGTTTTCATCACAGATTTTGAAAACGAGCTAATTGTCTCAGGGTTGGCAAGAGCCCTTGGAGTTATCAAGCAAGGGTATCCTCAACGTATTGGTATTTTGCCTATTCCTTCAACTAGTGGGTCAGATAAAGAAAATGAAAAATTCATTAAAATTGTTTCTCAATTACAAAAAATTGGACAATGTCAACCAGATCTATTAGCCAATTTCTTGAACAATGGTGAAGGTTTAAAGTTTGACGAAGATTTAGAAATTTTGGAATCCACCGATGAAGCTGTAGAAACAATCTTTGAATTAGCTGAAAAAATGGGTTTCCAAGAAAACAGCATTTTGGTTAATGGTGAAATTTTCCCATTCAGAGAAAACACATGGAATTATTTTATTGCCACTGTTACGAAAAAAGACATTGGTCTTTTAAAGTCTAATTTGCCTTCTGCTTTACGTAGTTGGAAAGAAGGCGAAGGATCTATTAGAACTTTGTTACACTCTGAATCCCAACCATTTATTGAAAGAGATTTAGTTTTAACACCAAACTTCTATGGTGATGCTACCTATACAACTGAAGATTTGAACGGTTTAAATGAATTGAAGAAAGCAGGATTGATTTTGGAATTTTCTACCAGCACAACTTACAACGTTGTCCACACATTATCTATCGTCGATGATTTTGAATCTATTTTGTCTTGGGAAAACTTGGCAAACTTGTTGGACTTACCTTTGTACGGTATTAAAATAAGATTAATTCACACTGGTGTCAATAATAAAAACTGGAACAAGTTACAAAAAATTATTGAAAAAGCTAAAGATAAGTTAAATAGGAGCGACTTGATGAAAAACTTGCCTAAAGGTAATTATTTCATGGACAAAGTTTCTAATTTGGATTTCTCTAACTGGTTATTAGATCTTTCCAAACATCAATTGTCCTCTCCAAGATTTTTTGTTATCAACGGTAGATTCATTGATTTACAAAGTCATGATGGATACATGAAACCTATCTCATCAGGAAATTTTTACAATTTGTTAAAATTCGACAGCATGCGTTCATTACAAACAATTAGAGTCCTAGAAACAGCTTTGAACGTAGACGAGATTTCACCTGAGGTTGTCGAAGAATTTTCTTCTCTATTATCTAAAATGTACTATGACGATATGTTAGTCAACGAGGGCATTGATTATAGTGGTGAACCAATTTTATCAAGAATCCCATTAAAGAAAATTATGAACAAAAAAGAGGTTGCGAAATCAAACTCTTTAGTCATGCACAATACTTCGAAGAAAAGACCAATTGATTTGGTTTTGATTGTGGATTTGATGGAAGAGAGATCTCAACATTTAGTTTCACACATTGCTCAATTAGCTGATACAAACTTCCATAAATTTGTCAATTTGCAAATTGTCTTATTGCCAACCAAAAAAGTTAGATTTGCTTCTATCCAAAGACTATTTTTAGATCCCCAAGAATCCCACTCTGAATACTTGTCTATTGACGAAGAAACTGGACTTGCCAACATTGATGCCGATAACGTGGAATTAAACTTGAAATATCCAAGACCAAATTTTACACCAGATGGTACTGAGGTTTGGTGCTCTGTTCATTTACAAAGCTCTAAACACGAAGTTTCAAGAATGTCCGTCGAAAGTGACTTTAGCAATGTTTGTATGAAAGTTGTGGATTCTGAAAATACTGAAGTCACAAGATTCCAAACCATGCAAACTTTTGGTTTTGGTCAATTCAAATTACCTATTAATGACACATCTTCTGTCTATCATTTTGAGACATGTTCTCCAGAAGAAAATATTACTATTGATGGGTTTTCTTTGGATGTTAGAAACGATTTCACACCTTGGAAAAGTTTCACAGTGAAAGATTTTATTAATGGCTTTGCTTTTATTAAAGCTTCTAAGATTGAAAAAAATAGTTTGCCACCGAAACATGATGCTGAAACATTAAACATAGTAGTTACCATTGAAAACGAAGATGATAAACATCAATTTTTCCAACTTTATGACCTTGTTTTATCCACTTATGACTCTAAAAAGGTTCAATTTTGGGTCTGGAATCAAGAATTTCATGGTCTTCACAACATTCAAGAAGAATTTTCAAATTTGGAAAACGTTCACTTAGTTTCTTACAGATGGCCTAAATGGTTGAGACCTACCAAATTAGCTGTTAACCAATTAAATTTGTCTAAATTTATGTTTTTGGATATGATTTTGCCTTCAAATATGGTGAAAGTTGTGTATGTTGATTTGGAACAATTAAACGACAGCTTTTTGGACTCTTTTGTTTTGAACACTGAAGCGTTGGAAAATGCTATTGACGCAAAAGGGTTTACAATTGGTATGGAGCCTTATGGCGAAGATGAACATGGTTATTGGGAACAAGGCTACTGGGAAGAATTTTTGACCAATAATAAGTTGAACTTTTTTAAAGCAAACAACTTCATTGTTAATTTGAAAAACTATAGAGAAAAGAGCTTTGGTGATCTTCTAAGAGTTCATTACCAACAAATCTCGACCGACATTTTTTCATTAAGAAATTTCGGTCAAGATTTGATTAACAATATTCAAGTTAAAGCTAAAGTACACTCATTGGTAAACAGCGATTTGGACGAAACTAAGATTGATGAAATTATTCACGATGAACTTTAGTTTTTTTTTTGTAAATATGTATAATTAACATACACCAATTCCTTTTGTTTTTTTGAATAAGCATTCAAGGCACTGTCCGTTGGATGACTCAATTTTTCTCTTGTGGGCTGTATTTTAGACTTAGTCAATCACGTGTACTTGTTTCTTACACATTAATTCATATTTCTATATTTTTTTTTTTTTATTTTTGAAAAATATCAGCAAAAAACAGAAAACGTGTAAATTTTCCAGCTCATCAGCTGTTTTACAAAGAGCTATTTTTCAAGCCTACTTTTTTGAAACATGGGTTTTTGAAAACATTCAATGTCAAAAAACTAATTTGTTGATTGAATGTACTACTTTTGTTGAAAATTTAACAATTCTCAATATTGTCAGCGTAAAAACCAAAAAAATAAAACTATAGCCGACGAGCCGTGATATGTTTGAAGAGAAAAGCAGCAGCCAAGTATCGTTGTTGGGAAACACCAGTGCTTCTAATGTAGCTAGCAGTGCTGAAATGAGTCCAAATAGCAGGGAAAATTCTCCTAGTCTTGAAAATTCAAACTTGATTAACGGGAGGAAAAAATTGGCGTGCTCAAATTGTCGTAAGAGAAGGAAAAAATGTGATTTTAATTTTCCATGTGGAGGCTGTGTGAAGTTCGATCTGGAATGTAATATCAATGTTACTGATCTAAGAAAGAAAAGATACAAGAACAACTATGTCGAGGAGCTTGAAACTAAATTAGAGTATTTAGAAAAAAGACTGTTGGATTTGGAAAGATCCAAACCGTCAACATCATCATATGCATTGCCACAAGCGCCAGTGATCACACCATCAACACGAATTCCTATAGGCAGGGTGCTTGTGACCAATGAGAATAAGAATGACAGAACCAATGTAATTAGAAATATGGGTCTTTTGAGCAGTGGTCAAGATGTCAGTTATCCGAATATTTATTCTCTTCCTCCAATAAAAAATTTTCATCCACAGATTTCTTCGTTTAAAGTTAACGGGGTTAATAAAATTGGTGCGTTGACTGCTCAACAACAGATCCAACCCGAAAATATACGATCTGGTGACACTATATTGTCCGATACTGGAATGATCAATTTTCCACGTATTCCACCATTAGATGGGAAACCAGCCATTCAAAATAACAACGACAACATTACACAAACTCCTATAAAAAATAACTTAGGTGCAAACTCGAATTTTTTTCCTGGTGTTCTTGGATCACCAAAAAGTGTTTCCAATGGTTTACCACATATAAGTCATTTGCCAAACAATGCGCCGAGTCCAATAAATTTATCCACTGATCCGCATATTTTAAAGAGTTTGAAAAATTTCTACAAGTGGTTGTATCCTGGGTATTTTGTGTTTCTACATAGGGAGACATTTCTTGTTGCATTTTTCAAAGATTATCAAGACGAGTATGAGTACTCAAGATATTGTTCTACCGACTTAATTTATGCTGTTTCTGCTATTGGGTCTAGATTGTCACCTGAGTTGAGGTCGAGATCATCTGAATATTTTGAAACAGCAAGACTCATAGTATTGAGCAAAGTATTTAGAGAGAACTATATAGCAGAGATTACAACTGTGCAGACATTGTTGTGTCTTTGTTTTTATGAGTTGGGTAATGGTAATTTTTCCTCCGCATGGTATTTCAGCGGACTGGCTATACGTATTGGTTATGATATTGGGTTTCAATTGGATCCTCAAGCCTGGGTGGTTGATCCTAATAGCAAACTCACTTTAGCCACAAGTATTTCTACAAAATCTAACTCAAATCTGGAAACAAGTGAGCCAGCCGATTCAGCGATTAGTTCAGAAAAAAAACAAAACAGCTCATGTGAAAATGATACATTGACCCGTAGTGAGATTGCTATTAGAAGTCGTATTTATTGGGGATGTTATGTTGCTGATCATTATATTTGTTTAATTTTAGGAAGAACACCTTCGTTGAGTGTTTCTAATTCCACTATTCCAGATAGTGATGAGATGCCCGAGGTTACTGGGACAGAGGACTTTAAATTTGAGAGTAAAATAACATTACAAGTTTCCATCCCATTGAAAAATTTGATCATTTTATCTAGAATAGTTCAAATTTTCACTAGTCAATTATTCATTGAGCCCAACACATCCAAGGAACAAAAATTGGAGTATTTGAAAAAATTTAATTTAAAAGTTTACAATTGGAGAGAATCTTTGCCTGATTTTTTAAAATGGAGTCAAAAATCTATTGGTAACAGTGAGTTCAGTACTGATCCTACTATTTCCTATTTTTGGTATCACTATTATATTGTATTATTAACTTTAAATAAACCGTTTATAGGCGAAAGTGAAGATAGTGAGATTGCTGTGAAAGAAGTATTGAATGATTTGCGCGCGTTGTTTTCTAGATTCAAAGAGATGGGCAAAAACACATTGAACCATTGTAGTTTGCATCAATTGTTTTCTTGTTTGTTGGCTATCCAAACATTGGTTAAGTTGAAAAACATTGAATTTAATAAGTTAGAAGAACTTCAAATAAATAATGACGATAAGAATGGACAAACACAAAATAAAATAAGACAATCCATTAATGAATTTGAACACAACTTGACTTTTTTTAACGGAATTTTTCAAAGTATGTCTTTAACTTATGATATTCCACAAAAGATTTTTGGTGGAACATTGGTTGTAAAAAGATACAAAGACAACACTTATCTATCAAGCTTCGCCGGTAGTTTGTCTCAAGCAAATGACAGCTATATTTCTGCACCCTCACCTTGTCAATTTGGCCCAGAAGTTGTTACATCACTTCCAGTTGCAGTAAATCAAGAATTTACACCTGCGTTACCTCATTTAGTTCCAATGACTGGTCATGGAGACCACACTGGAATCAAACCTTTTATGACTGATGGAATTCATAGCAACATGTCCTATGATCCTAGCACCCCTTCTCCTCCACCTTCTTTTCCTCCTTCTTTGTCCCACATTCCATTGACTACCACTAATCTAGGCACTAGCATTAATAATGATAACAATCAAAATAGACAGACTATGATGGATTCACACCACCAACCTGTTCCTGCATTTATTGGTATGAATGTGAACAATCAGTACACTAACAACGTCACTGATTTGAACAATATGATATCGTACAATGCACTACAAAATGAGGACATTAGTACAAATGACAGTATCAAGGAAGCTGTTGCTGGTAGTCACGTAGCAGGGTTAAGAATAAATCCAGCTATGAAAAACAACACTGAACATTTAGTATCATCATCAACATCTAAAATTAACAAAATTCAGAAACCCTTTAAAAACAATGTTAACAAGACTTGTACAACCAATCAGCATGACCCTCTCTTGAGTCAAAAACAAAACCCATTGCTTCCAGTGGCGGGTATTTTCACTAATAACCCAGTAATGCCATCCGCATCCAATGGTGCATCGTTACCTATGCCACCAACACAAATGCCGTCCATCAATACCACACTTACTGGCAATAGCAACAACAACAACAGCAACAACAACAACAACAACAATAACAACAACAATTTGTTGATCAACAATAACAACATCGAGTACACATATGATTTTTCGCTAAGTGATGAGATCGACACGATTATCAAAAAAACTTTTGGTATAGACAATTTCAACTCCCACCACACTTTGTGATTAGTCAAAGTTTGCACGCGTAAGTATACTCCAGATTTTTTAATACTCTATGTATAATCACTGCATTTAATACAACTATTACACTCTTCCACTGAACAAACGATTCTGTTACTCATCTTTCCTTGGTATAATTTCATTTTAAATTAATAACAACACCCCTTTTCCCCATTCTGTCACAATTGATTAATTAGACAACTACAAACACACACCCATCCTTTCTTGGAGGGTTCTTTCTGTCTCCTTTTGTGTTCCCCTAAAAGAGTGTCTACTAAAAAAGACCCTTATTTCAAGAATTGTCACGTAATATTGGGTGTGTGGAAGATCCATACATGCATTGTTTATTGTATTGTCATCATTATTATCAACATCATCATGTTTATTATCATCATCATCATCACCCACAATAGACACTCATTAGCGGCAAAGTCAATTGCACTGCGTCTTTTCACAATCAGAGATAAAACAGCCTCTTTTTTCTTATCTACATAATCAATTTGTCTATTCATTTAATGCATCATGGTCACATGACATCATCTATAGCAATGGTCACACATTTTTTTTTGGTTTCTTTTTATCTTTTTTGCGTTGGCATACGTTGCTCTCTGTGGTGTGCTCACGTTAAAAAGCTCTGCAAACTTACACACATAATTAATAGCATACATCATCTTCTGAGCTCACTTTTAAAAAATCCTAAAAAAAGTTTCTTTTTTTTTTCTTGGTTTTAGCATTGTCTACTGTTTTACTGTGTGTGTGGGTGTGTGGGTGTATCCCCCTATACATTTATGAAAGATACTTTTTTTGTTTTTGTTCTACACTGTTTACTGACTGTATTCTTAAAGTCACCCTACTATCATATCAGTGTTGTGGTTATCTATGCGTGCTATCTATACTCTATGTATGTAACAAAAGTAAGGGGCTTTTTCTAAATATGTGTAGAGTGAAAGAGAGAGTTTATACAACAAACAACAAACAACAAACAACGTCTATTACTTATGTAATCAATCGTTTCTTTTTTTTGTTTTTTGTTTTTTTCGTTATTTGTTATTTGTTATTTGTTATTAGATAGCTTATAGTTGATAGTTGATAGTTATTTGTTCATCGTGATATTTGTTAACTATACTAATTATAGAAGTTGTGGTAGTAATAAAGTGTATGATGACGTTCGACCTTTTTATGTGAATGAAATAAACGATAAACAATGTATAAATAATGAGATAGATGAGAACATTGAATATAAATATAGAGAGAAAAGATGGGCAGGGATGAGATGAGATGAGATGAGGTGAGATGATATACAACTATGTATAATTTGATCAATGAGTCAAGATTTAAATATCTGTATATTGTATAATTATAAGCATTGATTATTGTAAGTTCATATGTATAGACTGAACGTTTCTTTTTTTTCTTTTGAAAATATTTTTTTTCTGTAATTGTTGGCGTGCGGATTTTACAAAGGGGCTTGATTTGATAGAGGTAATATTTTTGAATTTCGGTAGTAGTTTTATTATTAATATAATTAAATAATCATCTATGTTATTAAGTATATAAGTCAAAGAGTTTAGGTATATACAAGTCAAAGATTTTAGGTAAATATAAGTGGAATTGAATTGGTTGCTACTATAACTATTACTACTATTAATAAAAAAACATATATAAGTAAGCAAACAAACATCAATTCGAAGATTGATACTATTTATACTACAGAGACTATACGACTAAATACCTACTAGTGAAATAAATAAATAAACACACAAATTCAATCAAACAGAACATTAGTGAACAAGCAAAAAAACAAAGAATGAGTGTTACTGAATTCAATACTCCTCAGCCAGAACATGTGGAAATGGCTATTTCCGGTGATAACGGTGCATTGAACGAGTATAAAAAAAATAGTAGTGACAATGTTTCATTTTTGGAGAAAAGTAAGAATCCAATGGCTTTATTATTGTCTTCTTTGTCACATAACAATTCGAGTGACAAATTGGTGGGGTCATCTTCTTCTGCTGCTGTTTCTGGTACTGATGAGTCTGGCAGTAATGATGTGTACCACAAAAGCCCATCTGTGCCAATTTTCGGTGACAATTCTAGAATTGAACAACGCAGTGTGTCTGACTCTGGCATTAACAGTAGTATTGTTTTACATGACAGTGCCAGAGAAAATACACAAAGAGACTACAAAAAGGACTCAAACATGCCTTCCCCACCATTGTCACCACACAATGCCGAGGCTTTGTTGATGTTGACTCCGCCTGAGTCGAACACGTACACCACGCAGAACATTTTGGAGAAATTGCATCACGAGCCGGCAGAGTTCTTACTGGACAACTCTTTTGACAGTATTTTCAGCAACGAGAACGTGCATCCTGAACTGAGCTTGAAAGTCAACGCCAACAAGCCGTTGGTGGTGGACTTGCAGTGGTCGGCAAGAGACTACAAGACAGAGTTCAAAGATTACATCGCCAAGTACCGAAACTTTAATGCATTGAAACACGCCAAAAGGGTCTCGAGATACAACTCCAAGACTAATGGATCCAGTGGTGCAAACGGAACAAGAAGATACGCAACAAGATCAAGAGCAACATACCCACCTTCTTCGTCCTCTTCCTTTACCAATATAGTGAACGGTGTTGGTGCTGAAGGGGGTTCACCAGTGAGAACATACAGAACAAGACAAAGAACAAGCAAAGAAAATGGGAACCATTTAGAACACCCCTTCAGACCTGCACAAACGACACATAGTGCAAGTACCACCGTGCACAAACCACATGCCAGTCACCACGCTCATCATCACGTGGTGTCTGACGAGTGGAAGTCGTTGGTTGACTACTCGCCACCATTGTCCACTCTAGCCGCCGCCAACAGATCCAGCATGAAAGTGGAGTGGAAGGGTAGCACCATGGACTTGTCAACAGACCCGCTAAAATCGCACTTGCATCCGGCAGAGTTGGCCTTGGCGTCTATTTTAAGATTGACGTGCGATTCGTACTTGGAGAGCAAGCGGAGATTATTCATTGAAAAAGTGGCCAAGTTGAAAAAGGGGCTATCTTTCAGAAGAACAGACGCGCAGAAAGCATGTAGAATCGATGTCAACAAAGCAAGCAGATTGTACCAGGCTTTTGAAAAAGTTGGCTGGTTAGACGACAAGTATTTCCAAAAGTACCTTTGAATATATTTATTCAAACCCTCCATTTCGTCAAAAAAAATATAAAAGCGCTAACAACAAAATTTACATAGGATATATATACCCATATAGATATATAAACATTTAGGATATTTAAAAACTTTTTTCTATTCAATTAAAATTAGGTCTGACTTATACTGCTTTATACAATATACTTAATATTACAGATATAAAATCGGCCTTTTTTTATCATACAAAATGTGTGATAATACTATGGAAGGGAAACCCTAGTTAGTTTGCTTAAATGTCTTTTGTTTTGGTAGTCATTACTACATGGTCTATCAATGCTGGGATGTGGAATGTGGGATTACTCGTCATCATCACTTTCATCCTCACTGCCGTCTTCGTCTTCATCTTCGTCATCCTCGTCCTCGTCGTCATCTTCATCTTCAAATTCCTCATACCTAGCCATCAATTTTTTCTTGTACTCCACCATGTCGGTGTCCCACAACTCAGCAGCTACGGCATTCAAAGGTGATGAGTTGTTTGGTTCTTCCAACAATGCCTGCAACGATAGCAAAATAGTCTGCACATTGTATACCGCACTCCACTGATCTTTCAAAATATCTAGACAGATGTTCCCGCTCATATCGACATTTGGATGCCACATAGGCGACTTGAATAGCACTTTTGGTGGGACAAAGGGATATTCGTCCGAAAAATGTAAAGAAATCTTGAATTTTAGTCCTGCATACGGAGTCCCCTCAGGACCTGTAATAATCCCTCCCCATTGGGTAATATCTTCATCACTCACCGGGAATGCACTAATCCCTGGAGGAGTTCCCCCAGTCATTAGTTGAACTAGTTCCGTTTGTAATCTTTGTGTGACACCTTGGTGGTCTTTGTTCATCTGAGACATTTCTATTTTAGCTGTTTATTTCTAACAATACTCGTTGGTTTTGTCGTTGAAGTCACTCTTCTTCCCTGATACAAAACCCATAAAAGATTATGTTTCAAAGAAAACACTGAAATCAAAGAAAATCTCGAGTATCTCAAACTATCACGTACCACATTTGTGAAATCAAACTGTAAAACTTTATCTGTAAATTAATTTAAGCTTTTGTGCATATTGGAATGGAGGTTTTTTGTGCATGTACGTTTTTTTTCTTGCTCGGTAAAGTGTTCATTTTTTTTTTTTTTTTAGAATGTCGATAACATAGCCTAATCGGGATATGGCCAAAACATTGAAACTTTACGGGCAAAATAGTACAGAGACCAGAGAGATTTGAAGATAAATGGGATGAAATCAAAATGAATGGCATCTACGTTTTATTGAGATGTCTTACATGTAACCAAATTATTACTTATGTATCTAAACTTTATTCCAATATAACGTTACTGGAAAATGGCGTTTCTCCCGCCGATTCGTTTTTGTAATTCAAATTCAAATACTGCAACCTGGAGCCACTGCTAATAACAGTGTCGCTATCAACATCCAAAAACTCTTTTAATTTATCTCTTATCCCATCAAGCTCTTCATCATTATCTTTGAGACTATCTGGTCCTACAATATTGTTTAAATATTGGAGTAACTGTGATATAATGGTATCAATGGGGGTCAATGTTTTTAGTAGCCCAGAACTCAACTCTGAAGTAGAGGATTCTTCAAGATTGCTCAAAGTAAAAAAATTCAAAACAGTCTCTTTGAATTTTGAGACCTTTAATTGAAGTCTTTTAAAGTCCAAGACTTTTTTCATCAATATTTTATTATACTTCATTTCTTGATCAACGTCTTGGCATAAAGAATTGATTTTCAAATTCATTTTTTCTTCTTCACCACCATCTACCTTTTCTAAGCCTAATTGATGCTTCAATCTGAAAAACCTACTGTCCATATCTGGGACATTTAAAACGTTTCTTAACAAATAAAGTTCCAACTTGTCAAATTGCGTGTCAACTGAGTGTTCTAGTAAACTTTCTAGCTTGCTAGTTCCAACTTTGATCTCCTCAATGTATGATTGTTTTTCCTCAACATCATTGTCATTTTCCAATGATTTCAAAAGATACTGTTCCATGGCTTCTGTGCATTTGTACATCAACATGTTCACTGAATTGATAATGTCGTCAACTAAAGAGACAGGTGGAAAATCAAAATGCTCAGTCAATGAGCTGGCATTTTCCAAAGTATGTGCACTCATCGTGTATGTTAATATATAATTGTTTTCTCTCCTTTTAGTGGGTAAGTGTTGTTTAGTTTCAAACGATGCAATTAATAAATAAACAACAGTCAGTACACTCAAAATATCTTTTGATTCTATTTTCACAACTACACGCAGTAAACAAAAAAATTGCAGAAAGAAAAAAATTTAGAAGTTAGCATTAACATTAGCAAACCCATATCACGTGATCATTGGTTTTTTGAAAAAGGAACAATTTTTAAACACTCAAGCCTAGAAAGGAGAGAATGAAATTAATAATGGAAAATTAAAGTGCTTGTTTGTATAGATTTTAAAGTTTTTATATACGTAAAGTCAGACAATAATATAGTGTACAATTGTGTTTTTTTCAAGACAAACTTCCACATGAATTACAGTTTATGATTTGAGTTGTTTTGAATGCTTCCCGGACCAAACCGAATGATTTTTTTCTTTTTTTCTTTTTTGTTAAAAAGTAGGTGAGATTAATCACTGTCTTCGGAATCATCATCGGAGGAGTCTTCGCTATCGCTGCTTGAACTACTTTCGTTGGCCTCGTAGACTACTTCTTCACCGTTGTTACCTTCGATTTTGCTCAAGTTCAAGTCTTTATGACTTTCCTTGTTTTCTTGAGAGACTTCATCGTCAAAAGTAATTTTTTTATTGGAGACAACTGGCAAACTGTCGACTGGGTTTTTGGAGTTACTGAAATTTAGGTTGTTGGAGCTGTGACTGTTGCTGTTGGCTTCATCTTCAGACAACAAGGTACCGTCAATGGAGATCATTTTACCGCTGGTGTAAACGTTTCTAACGGTGAATTTGATTTTACCATCCATTTTGGAGCCGGCTTCGTTGACCCAGTAGCCCAAGGAGCGTTTGCCCATCATACTTCTGTTGTTTCCAGAGTTTGAGCTTTCACCAGCAGCACCGTTTTGAGTAGTGCTGGAGTTATCTTCGTTGTCTTCATTATTGTTCGTGACTGATTCGGTGTTTTCTTCACTTTCAGCTTCTTCGTTTTCGTTGTATGATTCGTCAGTGTCGTGAACAAAAGTCCAGGTTTCTGGAATATTGTTTTTCTTGATACTGGCATTGAAGGCATCATGGACTAAAATACCAATATGGGATGCAGATTGGATGAAAACCCAACCTTCAAGAACATCACCTACACGTGGACACCAGACCAGCAAGTCACAAGTACACCAAACAAATGCAAATGGAGAATCAGGGGTGATTTTAAAAATTGGAGTTTCGCCGTCGTCTTGCAAGTAGTTTTCGTCGAATTTCAAATTTTCGTAACCGAAAACAACACCGCTGACTTCGTTTTGGTATTTCATGATCATTGGGTCCAAATGTTGTTTTTGGATACCCTGCATTGGGGATTTCAAATAGCAAGGAGCCAAAGAGCAGTACATTTGGACAGGGACTTTGACAAAACAGTTAGAAACACCGGTTGTTTCATTGACTGGGTTTTTGACGTAGGTCTTTAATTTTTTGATAAAAGCTTGGGCTCTCAATTCTTCGACTGTAGATGAGGAACTTCTTTTGCTAGACATGTTGTGTGCAGACAGGATCTGTAGGAGGTTCCTTCTAAGATGTTTGACTTAGTGTGGGGATGTGTCTGTGTTTGTTTGTTACAATTCAAGAGATCGATGCGATTGGTAGAAATTTGAATGTAATTAAGATCCTGGCGGTAGCGAATGCAGTGATGAAATACCAATTCATGCCTTTTCTTTTTTTTTTTTTTTTTTTTTTTTTTTTTTTTTTTTTTTTTTTTTTTTTTTTTTTTTTTCCTTTCATCTGAAGTCTTGCACTGCGATTTTTTAAAATTTTTAAGTTTTTTTGTCCGACAGACAGTAATGACGCAGACACGTTTGAAATTGAAATACAGCAGTGTAAGAAAAAAGAAATGTGCAAAAATTGTACGACAGGGTAAGTCAATATTATCAGGGAGGAACAAGCAGCGTTTAGAAACACATCCGAGTTCAGCTTATCGTCCAAGATGTTTAAATGTAGATTTTAACTGTGTAATTATTAATATAATAGTACGTATATACCAATTAGTATTCCTAAAAAACCAATTTAATTAAAAAACAATTTAAATAGAGAAACAAGCGCTTTCACTCACCAAAGTTACGTAATTTTCAAATGATTAATTTCATCTATTGTGAACAAACTTTCAAAAATGGAATTCAAAGTATGTTTCCCAGCATCTTGGTTTTTAGAGCTAACGCGCTGACTTAGTCGAACAGACAACTGGTGGTAAGTCAGCCCGGTGATGGATGGTCTTAGAGCCAAGTGGACGACCGAGTAGTCATCAAACTTGATGTCTGATGTTTTCAAGTGTGTGTAGTCTGCGTTGACAATCTTGTAGAACATATCTAGCTTTCTTCCTACCAGAAACAAACTTTTGTAGTAAGGGTCTTTATTTTTTGATTCTTTTTCTAGGAAATTGTAAGTGTTGTAGATGAAGTTGGTTGCGACAATCTCATTGTGGTAGGGCAGTTTGAATTCCACAAAATACATTGCTAACAGCGAGAACTCAAAGTAAATATTGAAAAAAAACTTCCCCTGGATCAAAGCGTCGTTTTTATACAAATAGTCTAGTGTTTCTCCTGGCATGTCACTTAAAACTGCCTTGTGCACTTCCTTTGTGGTGTAACAATGGTTGTGACAGTCAAGACTATTGTTTAAAAGTTCGCAACTGTCCAAAATAAATTTCCCAAACGCAATGTAGTAATCTTTCCAACTTTTAAAGTTTAAAGGCGGAGGTTTTTGTAGTTTCAGGACTTTCAAATCTGTTCCGTGACCGGTGCGAGGGATTCCGTCAGCATTAGATGTGGGGTTTTTGGAAGGAAACATTTGTTCTATTTCGTTAGGTTCAGGAACAATCGGTAAAAAACTTTTCAAAATAAACAAATTCCCCAACTTTTGATGGATATTCATGGAAAGGATCATTTGGTCTAGACCCGAATTAAATTTCGAATACTTGGTCAATTTCCATTTTTCAGGACAATTCTGCCACACATGTTCCAGTTGAATACTCAGATTTGTGTATTCATCACTATTGATTTTATTGTATTCTTTGAACCTGTAATATTGCGTGTAACATTTGATAAAAATATGTAAGAAAACGACAAAATAGGCAACCAAGCCATAAACGCTTTTAGATTGCACATCTGTATTGTTAATATTATTAATATTATTTTCATCGTGGATTGCCCTGCTGAAGAAATTATCAATTGTCAAGGGTTTTTTTGTATTTGAAGTTAAACCAGCAGGATCCGAAAGGATATTGGACGCATTGTTGGTATTCTTAGTTTCATTGTTTACTAAAATAGGAAGCTCCATGTTATAAGCATACTTGTCAAACTCTTTAAGTTGCGCATCGTCGTATATGGTGTCTCCCAGTAAGATGTTTGTGAATGCACCAGTCCAAAAAGTTCTTTGCAATAGTTGGAAATGCAATGAGTCTTTCTCATCCCCAAAGATGTGCTTATACAAATATCTCAATGTGGCAAACCCAGAAGAAAAAAATATTGACGATCTGTATCTGTCTGCAGCTGTTAGAATCCCCAGGATATAAAACACTTGAGCTATTTGTAAACTCGGGGTATCCAAATATTTAGGCATTGATACCTCCAAAAGACAGTATTTCAAATATGTGTTATTTTTAACATACTTACTGTTTGAACCCAACCAGAAATTGTTAATTTTCACTGCATGCTTTTGAGAAACATATGCCAAAATGGACCCTATCAAAAGTGGTTCTAAGGTGTTCATGTTGTTTATCAAGTAATCTCTATCGAATAAAAGTCTACCTGGAGTGTAGTGTGTTATCAGATTAATACTTAGAAGGACAGTATCTGATGGAACAGTTGCTAGTAGCTCATGCAGAGACCCAAACTCGAGACTTGGACTTTTCTCTTTGCCAATATCACCATTACTGATTGGAGGATTGCCATTATTGACATTAGGGATGTTAGGGATGTTATTGACATTATTGAAATTATTGATGTTATCATGCACATAAGCTGTGTTTTCACCACCACTGGAAGAGGAAGATGAATATGGCAGAACAGATCCAGATAAAGGATTGTGATACTGAACAAGATCCACATGGTTGGGATACCCACTCAAACTGGGAATCATACCAGGATTGGTCATTCCAGGATGAGCCATACCATTATTAAGCATACCATGGTTACCTATTCCACCGCTAAGCATACCATTGTTCAGGATATTATTGTTATTGTTATGATTATTGTTGATATATTGATTCTGCAAGG
Source organism: Hanseniaspora occidentalis var. citrica (assembly GCA_030573535.1). Taxonomy (NCBI): domain Eukaryota; kingdom Fungi; phylum Ascomycota; class Saccharomycetes; order Saccharomycodales; family Saccharomycodaceae; genus Hanseniaspora; species Hanseniaspora occidentalis. The sequence continues at coordinate 55,166 of JAJMDI010000013.1, forward strand.
AATCGTGGTACTGCATGTTCACAGCGGGGAAAGCAAACATACCTGCATGTTGTGATTCGCTCGGATCAATATACTTGTCTGATATTATTCTTGGTTTTTTGTGCTTGATAATAGGATATGTAATCTCGCAGTCATCTTGGAAACCCATCTTCACACAGTACTCGCATGGACCCCTCCCGTTATCATGAACACATTTTCTTTTATGCAGTCTACAATACTTGCAAGCCAAAACTCTTCTCATGTCGATTGACTGTTGTTGTATATTTATATTTATTTTAGTGTTTTAATACCTATGGAGAATACTGTTGGCCCCTCTAAATATTATATTTAAATAAAATAAAATAAAAAAAAAACCATTGTCTTTACATTTTTAAATATTACGTAGAAGCAGTAGAGGTGTTATTTATTACTTATTATTTCCCAAGATCCCTTCTAGAATCTCATTTATATATATATTTATATACATATTAATATATTTATATACATACGACGGCAATAGACGACAAACAGTAGTCAATAAATTAGAGTAATACACAGTTGAAAGCCTCGCATATACTTACAACATAATACAATACAATCATCCCGTGAGGGTTTTAAAAAGATTATTATCATATTATTTACAATAATACATGTTTTTTTTTTTTTTAATTATTTTTCCATACATTTTATGATCATTTATTATGAAAGAAATCAACAAAAGAAAAGTATAAATTGATTATTTATTAATCTACATGGATTTCTATTTATTTTTTAAAACAAAACAATTATACACAATGTACTCAAGTAGTATATCATCTAAATGATAAAATGTGATGTTAAACTGCGTGTTTGTCTTAGTTTTTTTTTTTTTAAATTTTTTATCATGAAACAAAAAAAGTGTGTTGGGGTATTTCCTATTTCCTTTTTAAACACGTGCAGAACAACAATTGTAAGACGATTCTTGGTATTGAAAAAATTAAAATTAAAAAAAAAATTAACCAACATTTTATAAGGATATAGCCGAACTAACCCACCAATAACAACAGACCGGAGATAAAAGAGGTAGGGGCTAAAACAAAACAACAACAAAACAAAAACACACAAACACAGAAAAAAAATTTATAAATAAATAAATAATATGACAATATCGGTATCATATACATTAGTTTGTGTTAAATATATAATAACCATACATGGCGATACATATTATTAGAAAGTCTTATATCTTCTTGAATAGTATTACAATGTAAGCAAACAAATGTGTAGACCAGCCTAGTAAGTAGCATTTCAAAGTGCGGAGCAAGAAAATAAAGATAGATAGATTAAAAGATAAAAGTTAATTCCCGTGTTCTGTATCTTGTAGCTTGTTATCTTTTTATCTTTTTATTTTTTTATATATTTAGCACTGGCTTGTTTAGTGTTTGTTTTTATTGGGTTTTTAGTTGATTACAAATTATACCCATGCCACAATATATATTAGAGAAATACAACCGCTAAATGTAGTCAGTTGGAGACCGTTGGAATCAAATGCGAAAGGCACAAAAAAAACCATTTCTCCAAAAAAAACAGCTAAATTATTATATATCTTATCATATACTAGTGGATGTGGGGTTTAGTCATCCATTATGTAAGTGGCACTACCATATATTTTCTTTCCACCTTACATAATATGCTCTTACAGATATATATAAACTAATGAATATTTATTATGTTTGCCACACCCGCTCCTTTTTTTAAAAAAAGCCACTATTTCCATTTATCTCCTTCAATTATTATAATAGATGAAGTTTATTTATTCCTCTAATATCCCATTATTTTAATTTTCATATACGGATTTGTTATAATATGCGTGATATTATCCATGATATGGAGTCACACCTATCCAAGTATAACAAGTGCTTAAAACACACAGAAAACATGGCGTATAATATCTATATAATAATAATAATAATAAATAGGGATTTAGCAGCACGCGATACAAACAAAACTATCATTCCCTTATCAAAAAAAAAATAAAAAAACTTAATAATAGTAATAATAACAGTAACATGGGGAAGAATGTTTTTTTTTTTTTTTGTTTTTCTTTTCAGTATTCCAGAACAAAATTGACAACGGGAAAGATTAAAGAAAAAATATGACTTGGGCAAAAAAAAAAAATATTGCATTACTGAGAAATACAGTAAAAACATAAAAAAACAAAACAACAACATAATAATAAACGTATTAAACTTGAAAATACTTTTTATCACACGTGCGGGTTTATTATTTTACAGTGATGTAATATATCATGCAACATTACCCGGGTTTTAAATACATGGTGTATATAAAAAAAGAAGGGTAAGTAAGTAACACAGGTCACATGACAAAAATTATTTTTATCATTATTATTATTATTATTATTATTAGTACCCGGTCAGTTTAGTGTTTTTTCTTTTTTTTTTTTGTTTCTTTCTTTCATCATTTCCAATACAGAAGAAGTGCTATGTTTGAATCTTAAATCTCTCTCATTACATAAATTTTTAACATACCCTGCAATTAAATGAGAGTGAAACATTT
>JAJMDI010000014.1:0-52142 GCA_030573535.1 Hanseniaspora occidentalis var. citrica
TTTTTTTTTTTTTTTTTTTTTTGCTTAAACCTTTTTCATTTATTTCACAATCACGAGCAAACAAACAAAAACAAATAAAAATCACTCACAGAAAATGCTGGGTAAAAAATATATATCTACTTTAAACATTACGTAGAAAAGTGATTTATTATGTATGAACATGAAATTAATAATATCCTTTCAAGTTTTTCTGAACTTTGCTATTTACGCTTCCCAGTTGTAAATTACTTAAAATGTCTTGTGATCACACCTTTTTTTATTCATAAAAGTCACAAATTTTCGTACCTATTTGAAACTTATAGATACAATTGACTGTTTAAACTTAATCATCAACTAAAATACAATCACGAGCAAAACAACAAACCAAAGAAAGTCACTGGAATTGTCGGTTGTTCTAAAGGTATTTGACATTTTTTTACACATACTCCTTTCAAATACTTTGCTATCTACATCATCACCCACAACAACGAGAAACAATATAAAGGGAATGGCTCTTAAAAATTTATTCTCAACAAAACATCAAAGGTTGGTTAATCAGTGTTATCCTACTGGGAAAACGACCGAGAAAAGAGCCAAGTCATCCGAAACATCATATCTAATATACTATGTCAACAGCAGAAGAACTAAACTAGAAAAAGTGTCTGTTTATTTGTTGAAAAGATCTTCCAAGGATATCAACAGTAAGAAAATTGGGAATGTGATTGTCACATTGGAATTGATGGCTAAAATTGTCAGTAGTTGTAAAGAAAATTTAAATGTTTTCTTATCCAACTTTCTGAGTATTTTGATATCGATTGAAAACAACAGAGCTATCAACGGAGATGAAGCTGTTATTGAAGGACTGGTAACAGTGCTGGAAAATATATGTTCAGCAATTGATGTGAATCTGGTCACACCAAGTCAATTGGCTGCATTTGAAACTTTTATTGAGTTGTTCTTTACCAAGATCTGTGGTGATACAGAATCAAGACAACTACAACCTGGGCACTACAATGAATATATCTTGAAAGGATGTATTGCAATTACATACATCAAAGGTATCAAGTTTGTAGCATCACTAAGAGAACAATTGTTGAAGGGAGCATATACATCGTTAAAATTGTTTCAAGAAATACATCCACAATATCAAAATGTTAATTTAAGAGCTTGGAATTCAAATGATGATACTCTGACAAAAAGACTAACTTTGACTAGATCAATCACCAACAAACAAATTGGGTTGGATGATTATACAGACAACAATACAACGGACTTATCAATTATTTCTTTGAAAAAATATTTCAATACTTTGGAAGCCGATATGTTACCAATCTCTATCAGAGCACTAATTAGAGTTTTAACTGAAACGCCAAATAAAGATTTGTTCAAATTTGTTGTTCATGGTATCCCTGTTCAAACAAGATACATTTCAATTTTAATCATTGTGAATCATTTGACCACTAACGCTTCACCTGAAAACTCAATTATTTTTATGAAATTGATTTCTAGTTTGATTCGTACAGAAGTCAGTATTGTTGGTTTAAGTGTTGTTGATATTATTAAAAAATTATTGAATTTTCAAACTTCAAATGTAACTAATAGAGCCATTGTAGAACAAGGTACAATTACAGTTGCTGATTTGAATACAAGAACATTTTATAAAGATCAAACATTAGATATTATTCAGGAAATTTCATCAAGGATTCAAAATTTGAGTAGAAAATCAGAACAAGATGAGGAAACTTTCTCTATTAAAGAAGTGTTGATGAAAGATTTGAACTATTTGATATCTTTAACAAAAACTGATGAATGTATTTCTTTAGATTTGTTTAATGAGTTGTTAACTTTTGCTTATCCAGGTATCATTATTTCTACCCATTTTTTCAAATTAATTCAAAAAAACACAGTAACTTTTATTTCTATGAAAAATTTGTTGCAAAAGCTTAAAAATATTGATGACAACATGGCTGTTAATATTATTTCCAACAATTTCAAATTGTTTGGTTCTGTCACTTTGTTATCTGGGTTGGCTTTTTATCAACAACCTGAAAACTGTCATTCTTCTACACAATACCACTGGTATCATTTGGAAGCTTCAAGATTTTTAGATTTGGCTGATTATGGGCAACAAGCTGTGGGAAACAAAGAAAAATCTAGAGTATTTTCCAATAGTACTCTACTGAACTTTTACAGCGGTCAGGGTGCCAATACATATGCTCAAAAGGGACAAACAATCTTGAAATCATTATCAGCAAGTAGCTCTTTATCTTTGGATCCAAGAAATAACGATAAACACGCATTACAACTTAATAGTACTGGTGAAAAACAGAATGACGTGGCTATTGCCAATGACATGTTGAAAATGGACCTGAACACACTTTCTATGCAAAGCATTCCTATTCCAATTATGGATCAGAAACCTCCTAGAGTATCGAACTTTGACTCAAAATCTCTTCACAGTTTATCTTACAACAAACCAAGTGTTTCTCAATTACGTCGTTACGTTAAATCATCAAAGAATGAATCACAAATACCAAGACAAGTATCAACAACACATGCGTCTCAATCTGTAAAGTCCAGGGTTACTAATATTACCTTTTTGTTGTCTGAATTGAATGATCAAGCTTCTGATATTCCTATTCCAGATCCTGATGAAGAGGACATTGTTGGACTAGAAAACTACGGGAAATCTTCTGCACAAACCAAATTGAAAAGATTTTCAATAAAGAGACTGAGTAATCTGAGTGCCTTGAATACCATTCACTCAAACACACCAAGTCAGAATGGGCATTTAAGCATTCAGCCTAATCTAGAAAGTATCGATCAGGATGTGTCAGAAACTTTTGTTGATGCAGAAGACGAGGTTTCCTTTAATGACAACAACAGAGGAAAATTATTTGTCTAACCAAGTGACGATTATTGTTAGTAAACACTTTAAATAGGCAATGTAATTGAAATATATATAATAATGACTTTTTTCAATCGTATTGATTGATGATCAAATAGTACATCTTGTTTAAAGTCATGTTTCTATTGTCTCTTGGCTTTTGTAGGCGCGTTTTAACCTCCGTGTGAAAGATACGGCATTTCAATTAAGCAAAAAAAAAATACAAAAAAAAAATAAGGTGAATCAAAAAGTACTCCAGTGTGTTTGTATATATGATGGATTAAAAATAAGGTTGATCATTAAAAAGATTAAAGAAAGCCTAGAAACCAAGCATGCAAGAATTGTTGAAATTGTCATTAAGGAAAACTAGTGTTGGTGATTTAGAACAAAAATTAAGAGTGCTTGTGAAGCAGTACAGGTTTGGTGGGAAAGATACTTTGAAATATGAGAATGACATCAAAACAGTTTGCGAGTCACATAAATCCATTTGTGTTATGGGTACAGACATTGAAAGCTTATCAAAACTTAATAGTTACTACAACGTGGTTAAACAAATGAACGCTATTTTTGAAGAAACAAATACGGATATTCAGTTCACATGGACTGAAACTTTAACAAAGAAGCAAACCACTTATGTCTCATCAAACTTTCTTTTTGAATTGCAAAACGTTTTGTATAACATTGGATGTGTATATTCCAGTTTAGGTGTAGACGGTCTGAGCAAAAAGGATACTCAAGGCATAATACAGAGCTGTAAATATTTTCAACAAGCTGCTCAATGCTTTGATAGTTTGAAAAAGATTGGCGATAAATTTCTTGATTCTCAAACAATAGATAGTATAGTCAATATGATGCGGGGACAAGCACAAGAAATGGTGTGGTTGAAATCGGTCAAAGACGAGAAGTTGGGAAATAAAATAGTAGGACGCCTAGCATATCAAGTGGCGGTGTACTACGCCCACTCGTTACAACTTAGTGGCAAACCTGCTGTCTTCACAAGTGAATGGAGTAAAAATATATATAGCAGGTCAAAATACTTTGAAGCAGTGGCATACTATAGGACTGCTTTGGACGTACAGGATAAAAACATGGGTCTGAAAATAAGGTATTTGATGCATTCTTTACATTGTATAGGTCAGTGCAAGGAAAATAATAAGGGTAGTGACGACGTCCTAGTTTTTGAAACTGCTTTGAAAGACTTGCTAAAACATTGTCAAAGAGAAAATGATTTTAGTTATATGAGTGCTATTCCTTTGACGTTAACAGAAATTGTACCGCTTGATATGGTTAAACTTCTAAAACTTGATCAATATGATTTCCCTAGAGTGTTTGATGGTCTTCCACCCCTAAAACTTGTTAAAAAAGCAGAAGCGTATAATGAAATGGAAAAAGAATATATATTTTCAAATCTTGTAAAGAAAGGTGAAGACTCTGTGAATAATTTACTAAAAGCTATACCAACCGATTTGATACAAAACTTAAATATTGAACTTCCAGCTTCAGAAGAGGATTATAATTATATTGAAAAAATGTTAATTACTGGTCTGCCCCAACGAAGAGAGACTCTTATTGATAAAGTTTCATTTTTAAAAGCAAAATGTACAGATAGAAAACAGGAATCAGATTTACAGATGCTTCTGTGTTATTTGATACAAGGTAGAGAAGTTGATGAAAATGGCCTGCGCAATTTGCGTTCAATTGATAAGAAGGTATTGCTTAATTTTGTCAATGTGAACGTTTACATAAACCCTGTTGTCATGAGTATTGAAAATGAAATTGTACATAGAAAGACAAAAATACAGGAGTTGCAACACTTAAATCCAGGATTCTTATGTCATTTTTTTGAGAATGCGGAGATATCTCAAAATGAACAAATGGATAAGTTTTATGCAACGTACTTGAAGGCGACTTATACAAGCTATATTCAGATGGTCCAAGAATGGTTAAAAAATAATCGGAATTTAATTACAGGCTTGGGTGATTTACATGTGAGTGAAATATCAAATCATGCATATGCTGTTCTTCAAGCTTTTAAAGCCAACCTAAACAATTTTATCAAAATTCAGCAACAAGTGGCCAAAGGACTTCAATTTTATAAAGATATCGAAACACGTCTTGAAAAGGTCACGTCTGGTCACTAGATGGTGAATTGTCTTGTTGCTTCAACTTCCATTGTTCAAAGTTTTTTCTTTTTTCAGTTTTTTTTATTGTTGTTCTATGTTTTCTACCCTTCAAGTGATCATCCCAAGCTCCTTCGCCAATAAATATCAGTTTATTTTGATCTTTGTCGTGGCAAATATCACAGATAAATTTTTTTCCCAAGTTTAAAGTTTTTGGATTGTCAACGTTTTTAGAGTTTTTCAAAAAATCAGTCTCGATAAAAGACTTCAAGTAGTCTGGAGCCTGGGGAACATTTTCTAGTGATTCGTTGTTTAAAAATTTTTGAACAATCGGTTCAGCTGTGTTACCTACTAATTCACCCCATTTATTTAGATCGGTGGCGTCTAATATATACATATTTGAACCTTTGATATCGGGTATTAGAGTATTTTTGATCCACTTGATTTGAGATTTGGCATACTGACGTGTTTTAATTTTCATTTTTTCAACACCTTCGTTAAACTTTTTGATATCGTTTTCATTATCGGTCAACCAAGGCAAAAATTCTTTGAACCCAATGACCTGCCATATACCATGATCCAAGTTTTGTGGCGTCATATTCAAATTATTGTATAGTTCGTATAAGGTTTTGACGTCTTCCAACCCACCGTTTCCTGGGGCCATCATTTTATCCACTCTTACATCTAATCTATGGTTCAGTTCTGTAGAGTTACTGTAAACCCACAAAAAAAGAGTGTCAAACTTTAAATTCAACTTTTGTTTGTTGAAAATATCACTTGGTTTGGTCCCTGTTGAATAAAAAATTTCCAACATACGCTTGATTCTTCTTCCATCATTTGGATGAAATTTCGTTGAAATGGATGGATCAATGTCACATAGTCTATCGTATAAAATTCTATAGTTGGACGTATTTTCTTGTAAAAATTCTTTGTGCTCCTTATCTATTAGATCAATGTTAAAATCCTGATCAATTTTCTTTTCAAATAAAGATTGCAAATAGTAATGGGTACCCCCAACAATGACAGGAAGTTTGTTTCTGTTATGTATTTCATCAATGGATTGCAAACAATCTTTTTCAAACCTGTGTAAATTGTAATCATCTTGCAGTTCAATAAGATCCATGACGTGATGAGGAATTCCATTTCTTTCGTTTATTGGATGTTTATTATTGACTGTTGATATATGTTTGTAAACTTGCATCGAATCTGAGTTTATGATCTCACCGTTAAATTTAGAGGCTAAGTCAATGGATAATTGAGACTTGCCTACACCAGTGGTACCAACAATGACAACAATTTTTTTCTTAGATATAGATGGGATAAAAGACGACATTGTTTTGTTGGTATCTTCTGTGTTTCTTGGTTATTGGTTATTGAACGCTATGTTAGCATCGGAGTATTGTACACTTGTGTTTTAACAAGACGTACACGAGTTGAAAAAGAAACGTAGAGTTAAACCCTGGCGGACGCAAATGCGTCGTGTATCTTTGAGCGTTGTTTATTTTTTAAAAACAAAAATTACTGACCACCAAAATTGAAATGGTTAAACACAGCATAAATATATTATTCTAAAAACTAACATAAATATTTATTTGATTGCAAAAACCACGATTTGATCAATTCAACCGGTTCATGATATTGAGCAAACGTATTCTGAACGTAATACTATTCAAACGCACGGGTTGGCCCTATTTTAATTAAAAAAAACTATATATAAAAAGGCCTATATATGATACTCTTCGTCTGGGTCTTCATCCGATTCTTCATCACTGTCATACAACGAATACTGGGTTTTGACTGTATACGCATTTTTCAAGGACTCTACAGTTTCCACCATTTCTTCCACGTCTTCTATATGACTCAAAGTCGATGTTGGCGATGAGACCAGTAACTTTTTCACGTAATTTGTTGAAAGTAAAAACTTCCAATATTTAAATATATCAACTATAGGATCATTCTTTATTTGTAGTTGCAATGTTTTTAAGTCGAATGTTTCCTTTGACTTGATAGTGAAAAATGTGTTTAAGTTTTCATAATCAATCTGGTAAGTTTGCAACTGATTTTGGGTAGATTCGGCAGAACTCTTCTTATCGGAAAAATCATTGTTTCTAATTATAGTACATTCATGGAAAATGTTTGAAAGTATTTTCTTCAATTTCCATGGTTTGAAACCAAGGTTAGAGCTCGGAATCTTGTAGTTGGCAAAATAGTTGAAATCTTTTCCCGCATCCTTCGTTCCATGTTCACTAATGATGTTGGTAACAATTTTTCTTTCCTTATTGTCAATAGTTAAAATATTGGTCAAATCTGTTGGATTGTAAGGCAACTTGTTCTTAGATGATATATCAAATACGGAGTTGATAGTCTGAAAGATAAGAGCCTGTTGACTAGATTCGTCATATAGTTCCGCTTGTCTCTCATAATACAATGGGAACAACAATTCGATATTTTCCAAACACGTCAATGTGTTTGTTATAATGTTCAGCAAGTCGGAAGTAGAGGATTGAATGTTGGACAAAGAAAACTGAAATATAGATGTTTTAGGAAGTTCATCTTTTAGATCAGATAGTAACCTATTTGAGGAGGCACCCCATGCATTATCAAATTCAGATACTATATTTATATGGTTTAAACGATCAGATTGCTCTAACCAAAAATGCAAGTTTTCATCCCACAAATCATTCTTGCAAGAATTATACTCTTCAGAGCCTGCTTTGGAATTGTTGAAATAGGTGAAAAAAAAGCCTTCGGAACTAGTGTCGTTACCATCACCAGTTAAAGGAACATTTGTAGGAATGCCATTTGTTGATGATTTATTATGATACCAATTTTTACAATTCATTAGAGAATGCGGGTCGTATATTAGTTTATTATAATCACTCCAATATTGATAGTTTGACGGATTATTCATATTTTCTATATGTGGATCATTTACAGAGACTGGTCCATTATCTAGATTCTGTTGGAATTGAGATCTAGGTACTCTGTTTTCAACTTGTACTTTCAAAGAACCATCCTCCCCTGTGTTGTCATTTTTTTGATTGTAGTAATAATCATCCGCGTAATTGATAGAATACTGATATTTCCCTAAAGATCCATTCCCATTTTTAGCATCCCATAGCAAACATCTTGGTGTGTAGTCTACCAACTTGTTAATTTTGTCTATTTTCGCATGAAGTTGAGTAGAAGGAATAATTCTTTTGTCGTTGTCATTGTTTTTAGAGTATAGCAAAGATTCTTCAACATTGTAAAATTGAGTAAGTAAGTGATTAGCCCTATGAGACAAACCAATATTCAACACTTCATTGACCATTTTTATTGTGTTTTTGATCTATTGGAGGTTTTTTTACCCTTTTTGATATAAACTTCGTCACATATAGTGTATTGCATCTCTCTCCTAATGTCTTGTCGATCCGAAATTTTTCAATCATTTCATGAGATGATTGAAGTGTGATGTATACCCAACGCTCGGGTAACAAATCGATTTTTTTTTTTTTAATACTAAATAGAAAAAAATAAAAAAAATTAAAAAGTGTTGACGTGCTTGTTCAAACAATTGATATTGCAACATTCTTAGTAACCAAATTGGTATTGTTTAATACATTTAGTGATACATTTTATTTTTCAATCAGTGACAAAGAAAAGCTATACCCACCAAAGGTTATCAAAGAAACACAAGACACACAAAAGAGATTTTGCAATTAATTAATTGATTTGTTGTTCCCTTTATTTTTTTTTTTGTCGTTCTTTTCTGTTCAAAACCTATCATGAAACTAACATATTGTGCTTTGTTTGTTATTAACCTGTTTTTGTTCATCTCTACAGCAGTTGCACAAGATTACTATAAGATATTGGGGATTGATAAAAATGCTAATGAAAAGGAAATCAAGTCCGCTTATAGACAGTTATCTAAAAAGTATCATCCTGACAAAAACCCGGACAATGAGGATGCACACCACAAGTTTATAGAAGTCGGGGAAGCCTATGAGGTTTTGAGCGATTCGGAAAAGAGAAGTATATATGATCGTCAAGGTGCTGACGCGGTGAAAAACGGTGGTCAACAAGGTCAACAGCAAGGACACCCGTTCCAGGATCCAATGGATATGTTCCACCAATTTTTTGGTGGCGGTGGTGGTGGTGGTGGTGGGGGTCAACCAAGAACTCCAAAGACACCTACTGTTAGATTTGACTCTGAGTTGACTTTGGGACAATATTTTAATGGTGATGAATTGAATTTCGAAGTTCCTATCAGAACAGCTTGTAAGCCATGTAACGGTCAAGGTGGGAGATTGGAAACATGCCCAAGATGTCAGGGACAAGGTGTCATCATCAGACAATTTAGACAAGGTCCAATGATTCAGAAGATTCAACAACAGTGTGATTTATGTAACGGACAGGGAAAATCTTTGAAAGAAAAATGTAAAACATGCCACGGTAACACTGTTGTGCAAGAAACTAAACAAATCACTATTGAAATTCCAAGGGGTGCTCCTAGAGCCTACCACCACGTGTTGGAGTCTGCTGGTGAATTGTTTCCTGGTCATGATCAAGGTGATATTGTTGTTGAATTCCGTGAAAATGACAAGGAAAACATGGGGTATAGAAGAAGAGGGAAACATTTGTACAGAACCGAATATGTCTCTTTGAAAGAAGCGTTGAAAGGTGGCTGGGAAAGAAAAATTGGGTTTTTCGATAAAACAGAGTCTACTATTACTTTGAAAAGACCCACTGGTCAACAAATCTTTGATGGAGAAATTGAAATACTGCATGGATACGGGATGCCGTTCGAAGAGGAAGAAGGTGATTTGTATATTGACTATCATATCATCATGCCTATGGGTATGGATCTTTCTAAGGGTAAACAGCACTATTTTGATGAACTGTAAGAGCATATATATATATATATATATAAGTGGAGATAGAATATATAAATATAAAACTCTGTATGTATGTATGCGTGAAGAAGACGACAGTACTCAATCTCTTTAGTACCTACAGAATTATTCTGTCACGTGGCTAATTTGTTTTTTCTAGTGTCATGTGACTGGAATGCGGAGTTTTACTGTTAAAACTGATTTTTTACGTGTTTTTTTGTTTTCCATTTAAACGTGTTGGCTTTTAAATTTACGTAGACAAATTCACTTTTGCATTGTTTAAATATTCACTTTTTGTCAATAAAAAAAAAAAAGTTTAATTTTTTTATTTTACTTTAAACTTACCTTCCCCCCCCCCTTGAATTATAATATAAGATTTGGTCAATAAACAATTTGAACTTACTTAAATGTTTACTATAATTTTTATCATATAAATACAATACTGTATTTGGTTGTTGTTTATTGATGTATTTTCTTTAAATCATTGATGTTATTCTTATCAACATTAGTTGTTATTTCCTTAAGATTCAAGTTTTAAAGACAGAAAATACAATACAAAACAGTACAGAAAACACAGATAATATGCAATTCTCTAAGCTTCCTGCTGTAGCTCTATCATTTGCTTACTTATTAACACTAGTTCAACAGTCTAGTGCTTTGATGCCATTGCATGTCAATGGGTCAAGATTCATCAAGCCGGGTTCTCCAAGCAACGATCCGAAAACAAACGAAGTTTTTTACATCAAAGGTTTGGATTACCAAATTGGTGGTTCTTCAGGGTACAATTCTGGTTCTGATTCCGATGTTTTAACTGACGCTGAAGTTTGTTTGAGAGACACTTTTGTTTTCCAACAATTAGGGATCAATACTATCAGAGTCTACACACTAGATCCAGATTTAGATCATGACGAGTGTTTCACTATTTTTAACAATGCCGGTATTTACTTGATTTTGGATGTCAATGGTCCAGACTATGGTGAAAGTTTAAACAGAGCTGACCCTTCAGGAACCTATGATGCTACATATATGTCTAGAGTTTTCAAATATATCGAAAATTTCAAAAATTATCCAAACGTCATTGGGTTTTTCTCAGGTAACGAAGTTATTAACGATCAAGATGACTATGCTTCTATCGATCCACCATATATTAGAGCCATTCAAAGAGACATGAGACAATATTTGGAAAAACACCCTCCTTCCAACAGATCTTCTTTGATTCCTATTGGTTATTCTGCTGCTGACAATGACGACATTATTTTACCTACATATCAATATTTGCAATGTAACTCCTTGGACGGTATTACTATTGATTCAACATTGGCTGAGTCTGCTATTTCATTTTTTGGGATTAATAGTTACTCTTGGGATAACGATGCTACTTGGACAACTAGTGGGTACAATATTTTAAACTCATCCTTTTCTTCTGCTTTAGGTAGACCACTTTTCTTTTCTGAATTTGGTTCCAATGCTCAAACTCCAAGAACTTTTGATGATATTTCCAAAGCCTTGTACAACAAAGACGGTTTACTAGATTTGTTTTCAGGTGGTTTAGTTTACGAGTATTCTGAAGCTGCTAACAACTATGGTTTGGTCGAAGTCAATTCAAGTGATGGTTCCGTGACATTGTTGACTGATTTTGTTAATTTGAAAGATCAATACGCGTCTTTAAATGTTACAGCTACCTACGAAGCAGACTTGACCCACCCAGAAACTAAAACAGAGGTCATTCAGTGTAGTGCTACAGCCATTACTTCCGAGTACTCCAGCTTTGGTGTTCAAAATTTTTCCATTATTGCCCAACCAACTGAAATTGCTTCCTTAATTGAAAACGGTGTTTCTGCCAACCATACGGGGGCTATCTTGACAACATGGACACCAGCCTCTACTTTTTCATACAGTGTCTACAACACCGACGGGAAAGCAATTGATGCCACTATCACTTACAACTCTGATAACTTAGTTAATGCTATTTATGGAACTGGTTCTTCGAGTACATCTTCTGTCTCAGAGACTTCTAAATCTTCTTCTTCTTCCTCTTTGTCATCGTCTTCTACACATACCAAAAAACATAAAAATGCTGCCAACATCAATGAAAATGTGATTGGTTACAATGGATTTTTATCTTTGTTTATGGGTATGTTATTCTTCTTTGCTTAGAGTAAAACTATTTGGATTTATAGCCATAGAAAACTTGAAAAACGTTGTGGGAAAATTCCGACATATACTAGTATTTTTATTAAAGATAAAAAATTTATAAGTAGTAGTACACATAAGTATTTATATAGACTATGCAATATTTTAGTTACATACTGTTAATCAATTTTCTTTAAAAAAAGTATGCGATATGAAATATATAATACGAGCTTTGAGTATATTACTCTTTTTTCACATAATCGTTCCTGTTCCTGACAGCAGCCTATTATATTGTCATTTTCTCAACACTAACTTTGACAAAGCCTTTATTTTTGATGAGACTCAATAGCTTTGGCTAGTTTTGAAGAGCTAGTGGCTTGGAATCTACCCCAAGATTTTAACAAAAAACCTGCGGAAACAGAACCAAATAAAAATTGGGAAACTGCTTTACGGTTGATGGACATTTTCATAGTGTTGATCATTTTTAGTTGATTTTAGTGGTTATTTGGTGTATTTTAATTATACAATTTGGATGCTTTTCTTACATGCGGGGTTTTTTGTTAAAATAGCTATGAACTACATATCTTGGAAGTATACACCTGGTTGGATGGCCTCTTTATATATGTTTTCAGGGGAACAATATCGACTAGTTATAGTTTTACTATTTGTCTGATGAAAACAGACTATCTTAACATGTGTTCTGTTTCTTAACAAAAAAACCACACCACGGTTAGATTTGTTTATTAATCCTGGCATTTGAAATTTCACATTACAATATATACACTTCACTAAAATAGTGCAAGAGAGTCGAACCTCTAAATTAGTTAAAGGTGATGGATTGTCTACATTACATTCTAACAATGACGATCATCTGGCATCACAGTTACTCTTTCAAGTACACACAAATCTTAATGCGGAAAAACACAGCGACAAAAAAAAAACCTGGAAATGACCGGAAAAATAAAAAAAAGGTTCAACAGAAAAGAAAAAAACACTGCTTAAAAAAAGAGGCACGCAAGCTCATTGTCGTTTAATCAACTCTAGTAAACGAAAAATGATACTGTATTTTTTAAAAATTAAATAACAAACTAGTGATAAAATCACACGATATGTGTTTTATAAAAAGAATTTACACATAAACAACAGTTATTTATTGTTGTTTCATATATACTTATGTATTGTACTTACAAAATATAAAAATAATGCCACTGCCAAACATATACGGTTTGCTTTGCCTCATAGGTCAACTGTCATTGTCAAATATTGTTTTGTTGAACTATCATCTTTACCTTAAATTTTTGTTTTGACAAATTGACAGTCTGTACCTTACTATTTTTAATACTAAATACACATGTTAAATGTCCTTATTAAAAACGCACATATATATATTTATTGAAGATATGCCACTATTGAGATTTCTTGCATTGACAAAACCAGCCTGGAATATCAATACCTTTCCCATATAATTGTCTATCGTGACAAAAAACTTGTTCCATACCCAGAGTGTCTTGTAGCCATGGGTGATTTGCCATCCCACCGGCATCAGCTCTTTCTTTTGGATTGATTGTTAACATAGGCAGCAAAAAATCGTTGATTTCTTTGGCCACAGTTTCATCAAACTTGTATTTTTCTATCAAAACATTGTAAAGAGGCCATGTATTTAGTTTAGAAATTTTGGCCAAGTGACCCGAGGAGTTGAAAAACTTTGAAGAGTATTTACCATAAACTTTCAATTTTGGTGGGATATCGCCGATCAACTCTATAATTTGGGCCAAATGGTCATCATCTTTTTCATATGCTCTTCCTGCAACAGGCTCAAATAACAAGTCACCAGTTAAAAGCTCAAAAATCATACACCCGACAGACCAGATATCACAAGCACATCCCCATTTGTATCCAAGAATGGCTTCTGGTGATCTGTATTCCCGTGTTTGAATAGAGTTTGTAAAGTGCTCGTCGACCCAACAACCATTACCCAAATCAGCCAACTTGATTTTAATGATATCTTCCGGGCCCCCGTTCCCCACCGGAGTTGACAAAGAGGAATGTAGCAAGTCTTCAGGTTCCTCTACGTATGTTCTTTTAATGTCACTTATGTCTAATTTTGTTTCAAAAGATTTAGTGATATCACCGTTGTTGTTCAACACGGAGTTTTTCATTTCAAGAAATCCCTTTGATGACAAGGGTGAGGGCAATGGCTGTGAAGATGCTAATATACTCTTCTTTCTATGTTTATTAATTGAAATATTCTTGTGTTTTTTTTCTTGAGGAACGAGTAACGAATCCGAGCTTTTCATTTCTGAATATTGAGAGTACTCACTTGAAGAAGAGTTTGAACCGGTACCAGCGGTTCCAGTTGAACTATTGGAATCGGTTTTTTTCTTTTTATTTTTTAAAAGTCTTTTTTCTTCTTGTTCTAGTTCTTGCTTTTTAATCATTTCAACCATACCTTCTACATCTTCAATCTCAATTAAAATATTTTCAGGTTTAATATCTGTATGTATGACCCCACAATACCTATGTAGAAAGTCTACACCCAACAACAATTGTTTTGCAATCTGTTTGACATATACGATGGGAATACCTCTGTGTTGATATTTTTTAACTAATGCAAATAAATTTTCACCCAAAACTTCAAAAACCATACAAACGTGTTCTCCATTAGGTCCAGTGTGCGTAAAATGATCTAATAAAGTCAGAACGTGCTTTGAACCTTCAAGATCAGGCGTTTCTTTCATTTTATTGGAGATGGTAGATAAAAGTTTGACCTCGTCAATAGCGGCTTCAGTAAACACTTGGTTCGATCTAACAATTTTCATAGCCACGTGTATGTTTTCTTCAAGATCACTAGCCAACCACACAGTTGAAAAATGACCCCAACCTAATTTCCTGATCAAGGAATACCTCCCATTTTTATACAGTTCACCCTTGAATGCTGGGTGGTAGCCACCTGGTTTGTATTCTTCAATGTTTTCTTCATTCTTCATGTCTTGGTGATTTAACTGTTCTTCTTCTTCTTCTTCTTCATATTCATCTTCCCCGTGTTGCTCATATCCAATACCAGCATCTTCAGGCCTAGCCAAACCATGTTGATTCAATTCAACACGAGAATCTATGTGATGATTATGATAATCCGTGTCTTCATATTCGTCATCACTTAGTGGTTTAGTCGTGATAGTCAACTTAGAACTTGTGCTACTATCGTTGCTATTACCAAATGCAGATTGGTTGACAGTGGTATTAGAGTTGACTAGAGAAGAATTTAATTTCAAAGCCTGTGATAGCTTAGAAGTGTTTGGTGGTCCTGCTGCCGTGTGTGAGGTAGTTTTACTAAACAAGTCTGTGTTAGAACTTTCTTGCTCGCTGAAATTTTGTACACCCATATTATTTTCTAAATTTTGTTTGAAAATTCCTGTAGATAATCCAATCGAAGCTTCTTCTATAGATTGTTTTTTTTTCAAATTTTTAACCTTGTATGATTTCTCTTTATTATGCTTTGTGTCAAAATCCAAATCTATCGCTGCTCCCATAACCTTTGGAGAAAACCCTTTTTGTTACAGTATTTCGAGAGTGTTTTTTTCCCTTTCTTCTGCCTCAGTTTAAATTTAAAAAAATATTTAAAAACAATAAAAAACAACGGGAACAAATCAAAGTCTTGTTGATAATCAAAAGTGCAGAGTTTTTGAACTTTTTTTATGAAATTTTAAAGAAATAAAATCACACTGATGGGAGTATTGTTTGTTATATTGTGATTAATGGCTTGATTGTTATTTCTTACAAGTATTGGATGTAAACATTAGAAGAGCACATAAGAATACATTCAATATCATAAATCATGAAATCTTTACAAAGTCTTAAAAGTCCACTTAAAGACACTTTTACATTCCAACTTTATGTCACTTTAGAATTGCTATTATATTTTAAAATCAAACAAAAAAAAAAAATAATAACAATATCAAATAATAGAATCATGTAGTAATTTTTTTGTTTTTTTAATGTGGAGACAATTTACGTCATTATAGGTTACCCTCCCTCTGGCTTTCTTAAAGCAATTGTCACTTGTTCGAAGAAGACAAGAAGAGATGCTTACAAGTACAAAGTAGACAAGAAAACGTATTCAATGATGAAAACACATTCGAAAAATAAAGATGTTTGGACATTGAAAACAGTTAATTCAAAAAGAAAAGTGTTTTACTAACAGGTGGCTTACTATTTTATGGTTAAATTCTTGTGTGCGCGTGTGTGTGTGTGTGTGTGTGTGTGTGTGTTTAAATGTGCGTTTTTGTTTTTTGTTTTTGATGATTGATGATTGATGATTTGTATTTTAAAGTGTATGTTTTATCGATATTAATGTTGATGATGGTAATACTAATGAGATTATAGTTAAAAAATAATATGATTAATGTAAAGATGATGTAGCGATGTTACAATGATGTGAGTGAGAATGAACAGTATAATGAAATATTCGAAATTATAATATTTGGTGTTGTCGTAAGCTGTTATTTAAATAGTGAAATAGTGAAATTGTGATAATGTGAATGAAAAGAATTGATAATCAGGGTTAATGCACATGATCTTTGGTTCCCTTTTATTATTTTTTTGTTTTGCTATTAAATGTAATGAAAAAAACATTGTTTGAAACTAGATTATTGAGTCAAAAACCTTCCAAGTTGGGGTGGGGTATATTGTGATGAAAATGTTGATGTTAAAGATGATGGCCCATAAAGGATGAAATTTTCATTTTAGATTCTTGTTCGTTTTGTTTCTTAAAGTAAATACTTATTATTACACTGTGACAATTGAAAGTTTTTTTTTTGGCCGTGCGAATGTGTGTGTGTGTGTGTGTTTTCCTCTGTCTCTTAATCTTGCGGGTCCAATTCATCATGAAACACGAAAGATTTAAATTAACGGTATGGTTCAATTGGACCTCTAGAGTTGGATTGTGGGGCTCTGCCGTATGGATGGTATCCGGAATCCCCTCTAGAAAACCCGCCTCTAGGAGCTCCTCTTGGAGCACCGTAGCCACCTCTTGGGGCACCGTATCCACCTCTTGGAGCACCGTAACCGCCTCTTGGAGCACCATAGCCTCCTCTTGAAGAGCTGTAACCGCCTCTTGGAGCACCATAACTACCACCATAAGAGCCGTAGCCACCTCTTGGAGCACCGTAACCACCTCTTGGAGCACCGTACCCACCTCTTGGAGCACCGTACCCACCTCTTGGAGCACCATAACCACCTCTACCAGAATAACGTGGAGCACGCCCGTATGATCTGTATGGTCCAGAAGAAGAAGAAGAAGAGGCACCAGAAGTATATGGAGTAGATCTGGCCCATTCTACAGATAAAATAAAATCTGGATTCAATTCAAATGGGCTTTTGTCCAAACTAGCAACACAAGCATCAGCATGTTCCTTTTCTTTGAATTGAACAAAACCAAATGGTGCGGAATGAATGCTTCTTGGTGGTGGAATATCAATTCTCAAAACTTCACCAAAACTCTCAAAGATTGGAGCAATTTCAGCAGCTCTAACTTCACCAGGAAAACCGGCAACATATAGACAATTTTGAGGTCTTGGAGGTTGAGATGTTTCGTCAAATTCTCTTGGTTCTTCAAACTGTCTTGGTTCTTCGAATTGTCTTGGTTCATCAAACTGTCTTGGTTCTTCGAATTGTCTTGGTTCTTCGAATTGTCTTGGTTCTTCGAATTGTCTTGGTTCATCAAAATTTCTTGACTCTTCGACTGGGGCTTCTTCGACTGGGGCTTCTTCGACTGGGGCTTCTTCAACTGGGGCTTCTTCAACTGGGGCTTCTTCGACTGGAGTTTCTTCAACTGGGGCTTCTTCGACTGGAGCTTCTTCAAAAGGTTGAGATGTAACAGAAATTGGTTCTTGTTCTTGCAAAGATTCGTGTGGCTGAGCTTCACTCATAGTAGACTTACTTATTTGTGTATATACTTTTTTTCCATTTTTTTTTCTCTAATATATTAATAACCTCTCCAGATAGGGTTGAAATACTTTCTCGAATTTGAACAAGCAATTAACAAGTAACATGAAAAAATAATTTCCATTTTTTTTTTTTTTTTGTTTCATTCAATTTTTTTTTCATTCCATTAAAAATATCATTTTATACGAACAAAGCATACTCCGAGAAATTACAACCTCCGAACATCTATAAATTAAGCCTCAGTAGTCGGACTACCGATGGATTTTTGAACGTTTCTTTTTTTTTTTGATTTTTTTTTTGTAAAAAAATGTCGTTTCTTTTTTTTTTTTTTGTATTTTTTTTTATTTATTGATTTTGTAGTATTAATTTAGTGTTCATTGCAGTTTTTTTCTTGTGTTTTTTTGACTTCTTGCACTTCAATTTCCCGAGTTGGTTAGTTGATATTGAACGAAGATTTACATTACTTGTTGCTCTTACGGAGGGAGTCCATTGATGAAGTGATATTTGCAAGGCCTTGTTTTGTATATAAGTGAAGGTCTATATGTTGTATCTCTGTTACCTAATTTTAAGGACGTTACTTTGCTAGGGTTCTCTACTTTAATTGAAACAAGATCAAGACTGAATTCTTGGGATTAATCTGATATAATGTACTATTTTTTAAATCTGTTTTACGAAGACTTGCTGTCCGTTATCTATATTCTTGTTTTGCATTCGTTATTGTTCTTTTAAATCAAGAGAGCAAGAACCACAGAAAAACAAATACAAAAATGTCTACCACCGTTGAAGAAGTTTCTGCCGTTTTCGATACCATTTTGGTTTTAGACTTCGGTTCCCAATATTCCCATTTACTTACCAGAAGATTGAGAGAATTCAATATCTACGCTGAAATGTTACCATGTACTCAAAAAATCAAAGATTTGTCTTGGAAACCAAAAGGTGTTATTTTGTCTGGTGGTCCATACTCTGTTTACGCTGAAGATGCCCCACACGTCGACCCAGCTGTTTTTGACTTGAACGTCCCAATCTTAGGTATCTGTTACGGTATGCAAGAATTAGCCTGGATCAACGGTAAAAAAGTTGGTAGAGGTGAAAAAAGAGAATACGGTCCATCTACTTTGAACGTTTTGGACAAAGAATGTCCATTGTTTGAAGGTGTTGATCACTCCACCGTCTGGATGTCTCACGGTGACAAATTGCACGGTTTACCAGAAGGTTACAAAACCATTGCCACTTCTGACAACTCCCCATACTGTGGTATTGCTCACGAATCTAAAGAAATTTATGGTTTGCAATTCCACCCAGAAGTTACTCACTCTGAAAAAGGTAAAATCTTATTGAAAAACTTTGCTGTTTCCATCTGTAAAGCTGCTCAAACCTGGAGTATGGAAAACTTCATTGACACTGAAATTAACAGAATCAGACAATTAGTCGGTCCAACTGCCGAAGTTATTGGTGCTGTTTCTGGTGGTGTCGACTCTACTGTTGCCGCTAAACTGATGAAAGAAGCCATTGGTGACAGATTCCACGCTATCATGGTTGACAACGGTGTTTTGAGATTGAACGAAGCTGAAAACGTCAAAAAATTCTTGGGTGAAGGTTTGGGTATTAACTTGACCGTTATCGATGCGGCTGAAGAATTCTTGGGTAAATTGAAAGGTGTTACTGACCCAGAAAAGAAAAGAAAAATCATTGGTAACACTTTCATTCACGTTTTTGAAAGAGAAGCTGAAAATATCAAACCAAAATCTGGGGAAGAAATTGAATTCTTGTTACAAGGTACCTTGTACCCAGATGTTATTGAATCCATTTCTTTCAAAGGTCCATCTCAAACTATCAAAACTCACCACAATGTCGGTGGTTTGTTAGACAACATGAAATTGAAATTGATCGAACCATTAAGAGAATTATTCAAAGATGAAGTCAGACACTTGGGTGAATTATTAGGTATTCCGCACGATTTGGTCTGGAGACATCCTTTCCCAGGTCCAGGTATTGCTATCAGAGTTTTGGGTGAAGTCACCAAAGAACAAGTTGCTATTGCTAGAAAAGCCGATTACATCTACATTGAAGAAATCAGAAAAGCTGGTTTGTACAACCAAATTTCCCAAGCTTTTGCTTGTTTGTTGCCAGTTAAATCTGTCGGTGTCATGGGTGATCAAAGAACTTACGATCAAGTCATTGCTTTGAGAGCTATTGAAACTACTGATTTCATGACTGCTGATTGGTTCCCATTCCCACACTCTTTCTTGAAAAAAGTTGCTGCTAGAATTGTCAACGAAGTCGATGGTGTTGCCAGAGTCACTTACGATATCACCTCTAAACCACCAGCTACTGTTGAATGGGAATAGATTAATTAAATATTTTCATTAATATTTCATTTCAACATTAACATAAGCAATTTCTATTTGGATGATGCTGGTTTCTAGATTATTAGAAGTGTACTTCACCATCATAATATTTGGAATAATATTCAAATATACATTAAAAAAAAACATATAGTTGTGTATACATTATATATACTCGTATTATCACTTAAATCCAATCCTTCTTTGTGTATACTAGAAGAACCCGGGAGAAGGATTTGAAGCTAAAATAAATAAAAACTCGATCAAAATATCAAAAAGTCCTAAAAACTGTGTGTATTTTTTTATGTTTTTTTTTTCTTTACAGATTGGTTGCCGAAGTTCTTGCAATTTCAAAAAATGATTTATATATGAAATATTCGAAATTATAGATCTGTTCTGATGATATAACTTTAGCTTAAAAAGACAAGACCAAAGTAAAACAAAAATGAGCAGAAAAGTTATTTTACTAAAGAATAAAACAGTTCCGGTAGATAGCTACGATGTGCAGCTAACCCAGAATCAATTAGATCATGTATTTATCCCATTGTTGAAACATACTCATCTACCAAACCAATGTTTGAACTTGCTGAGCGTAGAATACCTTTGCAGTCTTGATTATCTTATAATCACATCACAAAGGGCAGTGGAATGTGTACAGCAATCTATTTTGGTAAAATTGCCTACTTCAGAAAGAACCTCATTTCTATCTAAACCCGTTTACACTGTTGGACCTGCAACCGCAAAGTTCATCACAGAGGTTGGGTTCACCGATGTCAGAGGTGGTATCCATGCCGGGAATGGTTCCATTTTATCAGATATCATTATTTCAGACCTCAAAGATAACCAAAAGAACAATAAGATATTGTTTTTAGTGGGTGAGGTCAGAAGAGATATTATTCCAAAAAAATTGGAACCAATTGAAAATATTTCCCTAGAAGAAATGGTGATCTATAAAACAGAATGCTTGGAAAATATTACTGAAACTTTTAATCATCATTATTCACTAGATTCTGAAAACATTTTAGTATTTTTCAGTCCACAAGGTACGGAGTATATTATTCCGGAGGTACAAAAGTTTAGGGGGCAACATCAAACTAAAATCATTAGTATCGGCCCAACTACTCAGCAATACTTGAGTTCACATCTTATTAACGCTGACAAGGTTTGCGCCAAACCTGACGCAAGTTCTTTATTAGATTGCATTAAATTATTAGCATAATTGCTTTTATACAGTATCATATTTAAACAACTATAATATTGTCATTATTATTAATAAAATCCACTTCAATTTTTTGAGTGGAATTAATTTGTGCTTGTGCTAAAAGATTGCATGTAGAGTATTCGCCACTATTAGAATTTTCCATAACAAAAACATCAATTTTCGGGAACCGTAAATATCCTCGTCTTACAGGAATAAGTTCTAAATGAACCTCTGTCTTGTCATCTTGAATTTCAAATTTCTTCATCCCATTAAGTAGCCACTCTTCTGAAACAATATTTCTATCAATTTCACATTCATATGCATACTCATCGTCCAAAGTGGTCTTCCCGTTCCAGCTTTGGTAATTTTTTTCAATATTCAACGTACACTTGTAAGGTTCTCCCAAGTTAAGTGCACAATTGTCAGTTTTATGTTCAAAACTCATAGATGCGGTAAAAACGCAATTGTTTTTAGGGCAAACTGATTGAATGGGAATTTCCAGAGTTTTAAGTTTTTGTCTGTTTAATCTATACAAATTCAAATTTTTGTCGATTTTTATTCCTTCAAACAACATTTCATAAAAATTCAAAAAATATGCTATATCTTTTTCAGATGCAACAAACTTTCTAATATGTTTTTCAAATTTTGTTTTGTCATAGTTGGAAATTTTAATAGTATCATAATTTAAGAGCTGAGGTCTGTGATATTCAAATTGATATAAAACATAATCTTCCCAAATGTATTTGAGACTTTCAATCTGTTCATTTTTATCAAAATGTTCTTCGGTCAAAAACGAATTCAAAATTTCAGTCAAGTCTGTGTAAGAAATCTTTAGAGTATATTCATCATTTTCTTGGAAAGAATGTCCATTGTCAGTTACTTTGAAAAATGCTTGAAATGGATTCATACTGTCATTTTCTAGTAAGAATGGTGTATCGTCCGTCTCATACCCTCCAATAATATCACGATTTTTGTCCTTATCGGTGGGAAAAAGGTCTGTCTTCCATACCAGAAGTGGACTTTCAGTAGAGTCGATCGAAAATTTTAAATAGAACATATCCGCTTTGAGAATGTGTTCAACAGCAAATGAAATTTCACAAATATGTAATATTCCCAAGGTTTTTTTATCCTTGTATGTTTTTCCATTTTTTTCAAATATCAAGGTTTGTTCTAATCTTAAAACAAAAGTCTTATTTGTGTCACAATTGTATTCTATAAATGATTTTATAGAATTGTTCTCAAAGGAAATAGTGTTGGTCCCACTATCCGAAAAAGTAATTTCTTCCGGCTCTGTGATTTTAATTTCACAATGATACTTATCAACTGTAGTTTCATTTACTTCTAAAATTTCTAAAAGAGAATTGCCTTTTTGCTGGTTTTTAGGGTTTTGAACTTTAATATTAAAATTACCTTTGGAATAAAGCGGGGATATCAATAAGGGCTTCATATGAGTGAATTTTTTACTAAATACTGTGTTACCAATGATTATTTCAAAGGAAACAAAATCAAACTCTCCATAAGACACATTCAAAGTTTCTAAAACAAAATCATTAGCGTCATTAAACTTCAAGTATGTATCTTGCTTAGTGAATACCATCAATCGATTTTCTTTATTATTCCTTATCACAAGTTTCATTGAATCAACAGAAACATCAGTTTTTGTCTTTAGTTCCGATATACTTAATGAAAGAGCATACGTATTAAAGTCCGACAAAAATACTGATTGGTCAAAACTAACGTCAACAAATGAATCTAGGGGATAGACTAATTGGATGCATTCATTCAATGCCAAAAATTTATCCCACCAAGCTTTTTTATTGAAAACGCAATTATCTGTGACCAGGTGTAAGTAGCTCTTAGCTAAAACAGATACGACTGGTATTTCTTCATTTTCGATAGTTATATTTTTCAACTTTATTTTTTCCAAACAATTGGTGTATTTGATTAAAACTTCGGCTGCAATGGCATCCCAGCTTTCATTGCTGTAGTATTCGTAAGACGACTGCAACAAAGCAGCGGTTTCTTCATATTTTTCACACTGAAAAAAAGCATCTGCAATTTGTAAAGACAAAATATCAACAGTGTGCTCCTTAACCCCCCTCAAATTTTCAATTACAGTTGAAGTTAGCAACAAAAAGTTTTTTAGTGTTGAGTCTTTGCTTTCAAAGTGAGATTTCAAACTTTCATTGACAGGGTTTTTTTTGTAGGCGTTAATTCCAAGAAACACAATATAATCTTGACATTGATCAGCCAACTGCATCCAACTTTCCCGTTGAATCAACATAATTTCGCCTATTAACTCTTTCCAGGCTTGATAATTAGGCTCTTCTTTATTCAAAGGTAAATTAGAAAAGATCGCTAAGTTTAGAATTTCTCCACATGCTTCGTATAGAAATTGGTCCAATTTCGAAGAGGAGTAAAATCTAGCTTTTATTTCCTGTAAAAAATCTTTAATAATAATTATGTATAGGTCTTTCACCCTGTCTAGCAAAATGAGAGGATAAAGACATTCAATAATAGAAAGCTGACGTACTAGCTTGTATCTTAAAACTTCAAAAACACTTATTGAGTCTGATATAATGATGTCAGCTATTCCTGAATTGAACAAAGGTAGTTTCAACTCACCTAAAACATGTGTATTTAAATTTAAAAGGTTGTCAATTTTTTTCATGTGCCATTTGGATTTTCCGTATATCTGGAAATTCAAGTAAAGTTGTAACAGACGATCATTCTGAGCTATGCTCTCCGATTGTTTGTTTAGTTCACCAAGTCTTCGTTGAAATACGTCTAACAAAGATTTTTTTAGATGAATCGCATACTGGTTCCAATGATTTGCTTTATCCATGGGTGATCTATACACAGTATGTAGCTGGTAAACCTTCAAATTTGGAAAGTCGTGAACCAATTTTTCAAATATTGAAACTGATTTGAAAATAGTTGTTGTGTTGTGTACGTTGTCACTACTAGATGTAAGTAAAAGAGCACCAAAAGAGACAAAATTGTTTAAATTGGGGGTTTCAATGCCGGGATGTGTTGAAATCCACTGTTTAATCAACGGCCTAATTTTGGCTCTATACTCTTCTACCGATGTACATTTCACAATGATATATTTAATAAAAGGCGTTTCTATTTCATGAGATGATTCTGATATCACGTTTTCGGGAACAAATTCGACTTTTAGCTTTTTAATTGTAAGGACTGGACTTTCAGGACCCGATTTCCAGTGCAAATCTCTCAAGGGAATAAGATGATCCATCTCTGACTTGATTGAGTCAAATATGCTCAATGGATCAAAATAACTAATCTTTATACTTTCATGATCCAGACATAAATACTTTTCTTTTGATAGTGCCATTTCTGGTGTTATGGTTTTGGATTTTGTGTTGTGTTGTGTTGTTGTTGCTATTCTTGTTTAAACTACAATTATCAACTATTTACAAATTTTTGTTGATTACCCGATTGATTCAACGGAATTTTTTTTTTTTTTTTCATTTTTTTGTTTTGGTTGCCTTAAAAAGTCTAGGTCACGATAAATGTTTGCTGATGAAGGATACAAGCAATTCGTGTTTACATAGATGATGTAAAACTGATTAAAATTTTCAAAAAAGCAAACTAAATCAAAAACCAGGAAGCGTAAACAATATCAAGATGAAAAGATACTACTCTCCTTTTGATTCAAAAAGCAGAGAAAAAAAAATTATAAACACGGACAATCTAGGAAAGAGTAAGTTTTTACCAAGAAGAAATGGAAATGGTGGCATGCGATTTTATAAAAATGCAGATGTATTACAGAGAGACATTTCGACCACAGAAGTTAACTCTGATGACGCTGCAGATACAATTAACTGGATGAGAAATTTATTAGATCGTGGTAATTCTACATTAAATAGTGTTCGTACTGCAGATCTTGAGTTTGAAAAATCTGTCGACTTGATCAAAAAACGTGAACAAATATATGATGGCTTAGTCGAAAAGGCTTTGAAAAATGTGTCAACTGATATTAAAGAACTCACATTAAATAATAATACCGAATTCAATGGTATGGGAGTGCAAAAAACCAGCAGCTCTTTGCAGCACAGTTATTCCGAAAGACATGATGAAAGTATGGCAGCTATTCAGTTGAACAATTCTGTTCAATCCACAGTCTCTGAGGAAATCGAAGAAAATGCTGAAAACCAAGATGATTCTGAGGATGGAGACTCCGTAATTTTGATTGAAAGTTCAGACGAAGAAGAGGGAGATTTACAAAACAGCTATCAGGCGTATAATGAGGAGGAAGAGGAAGAGGAAGAGGAAGAGGAAGAGGAAGAGGAAGATATCCATTATTCAACCTCTTTCCCTCATTTTAACACTGCTTTGAATTATAAAATTCATGAACAAGATATCGAAAAGTACGCTGACGAAAGGGATGAAACAGGTGAAATGAGTATATCACAAAATGAAGAAGATTCGCATTATGAATATTCTGATAATGAAGTATCAGAACCTTATCTTTCTGAGGAAGAAGAATCTGACCTGGAAGCTCATGGGGATAGAAAAACCACGAGTCATGCATCGTTTGGAGGGAAATACCCAGGAAAACTACCGATGATTCCCTCAACTAACGCATCTCAGCGTGAAGAATTTTATGAAGAAGAGGAAGCAGAGGAAGAAGAGGAAGAAGAGGAAGAAGAGGAAGAAGAGGAAGAAGAGGAAAATATTGATCATAATCTTTTTGGAGAGGAAATGCACTCTGATATGGAATCTAAGGAAATCCAGCTGGATAATAGTGATAAAGAAAATGTTGAAATGAGTTCTCTTCCAGTTTCTGAAGAAGATGTATACGAAGAACAATCCATTGACCATAACTTAAATGACGCCGACGATTTGAACATGCAAAATGCCGATTTGACAGATTTAGCGACAAGTGTGTTACTGAGTATGAAATCACCAGTTTTTCATTTGCACAATGACGAAGGGAAATCAAACAAAAAGACCGGCCATTATTTGCAAGAAACTAACAACGATAATGTTGAACCAAAACTATACTCAGACGAAGATTTGGTAGAAGACGACGAAGAGGAGAAGGTGGAGTTCTATGAGGATGAAGACATAGACATGGAAGATGAAAATTCAGAAGACGAAATGGCTAACGAAGATTCTATGATAATTGAACTTGACGACAATGAAGAGAGTGCCATTTCTGATAGTGATGCATCTCATCAAAATAGCGTTAGTAAAGTGATCTCCTTGAATGAGCTAGAAAACAAGTCTGATGTGATTTTTAACGCTTCAGAATTTCAAGACGAGATTTCTCAGTTAAAAGACTCTTTAGAGAAATCAGAGGAACTAAATAGTCTTGTTGAAAATGCCCTAGGCATGGTCGAGGAGAGAAATTCCACACTGGAAACATCTGAAATTGATGAAAGTGTTTCTCAAAACCTGGAATTAGATAATCAAAATGTGGGGCTAAATGCAGAAGTTTTGAAAACAAAGAGTGTTGCATTAACTGAGCCTAATGCCAAAAATACAGGAAAGGATGATATTTCAGAGAAAGAATACAAACTAGTTTATGAATCCTCTGAGATACTCTCATCACCAAGTTCATCCAAGACTAACGAGGCCCAACAAAATACAAATTCTGTTTTCTGCGGTAATCCATTTGAAGCTCCATTGTCTAATGTTAACTTGCAAGGTTTATTGGAAAAAATCACCTCAAAGCCCGATGCTAATATTTATAAGCGAGATATGACTGACATTTTTGAAGAAGAAAATAGGGCGGAAACATCACCTGAGGTCTTAGAGAATGTCGAATCATCAGATAATTCCAATTTATCTGATATGAATAAGAAGGCAGAAATGATATTATTTGATAATGACAGTGAAAACAAAGACTTTGCAGAAGCTTCAGGAAACTTTTCTACGGAAACTATTGCAGAGAATACTTCTACTCAAAATATTTGCAAATTGCCACTTACGAGAAATGAACAAGAGGTCAAAGAAAATGATGACGATGAGAAATTTTTAGATAATCAAGAAGTTGAAGCAGGGTTGATTGTTGAACCTGACAGAGAAAAGGCAGCTTTGTTTAGTGAAAATATTAATTTAGCGACTGATGTTAGTGCCACTTTCAATTTGAGTGAAGAGACCAATGTTACTGATATTCATTCTAAAGGTTTTGAAGAAAGTGTTGACAATTTATCAGATGTTGATATTGTCGATACATTATCTCAAGGGGACATAAAAGACGAAGAAACTGAACTTTTCAAAGTATCTAATGAAGATCTTAAATGCAGCACAGATTTGAATATTGCTACGAGTCAGAATGCCAATCCTCACGACTCTGAGGCACAATTATTTACTAAAGAAATCGTTAACAGTGAACAAGAGGATAAAACTGATGATAATGACAAACCAGCTGTTGAAGAGGATTTGATTCTATTGAGTGGAGACATGAAGGCTGGTGTTGATAATGAAATAAAAAACACCCAAGGTATTGAATCTGATAGAGCAGGTATAGTTACAAATCTGCTTGGAATGGTTAAAACTATTAGATCTCCTTTTGACATTTTTTCAAGATTGATTTCTTTCAAAGGTAAGCACGAAATAACACCAACAGATACGGCATCTAATAAAGAAAATGAAGTTGAATTGAAGCAATTCTCAGATATAAATGAGAAACATGGTGATGAACAAAACACGCTGGATGGCGAAGATAATGACTCTCAAAATTCTGTTGTACAATCTACCCAAGAGTCTGGTTTGTTGACTGGAGACATTCAAAAAGAAACATCAGAAGAAATATTTAGCTCATTGGAAAACGGTCCTTTAGAAGAACACGTGTCACATGATCATGTAGCTAAAGTGGCCGATGCGCATGACTTTATTTCTGAAACAGAAAACGTCCCTGTTGATGATTTGCTTCAACCTTTGACAAATATCGAATCTACGGCCGTGGGCAAAAAAGAAGAATTTATTGATAATGCTGAATCTTTAGTGGCTATTGATGATACAATGAATTCTACTTTCATTGATTCTTCGTTTGAAAAGGAGCACACTCCAGTAGTTGAAGGCTCTAAGAAATCGGAACAATCAAGACAATCGAAAAAACAAACAAAAAAGAACAAGAGATCTGCCAAAAGAACAAGAAAAATTATGATTATAGATGCTTTCCCTGGACCGGCTGGAAAGAAACCAAGACATTAATTTAGCAACATATTGTGGAAAGTAACACCCAACAAAATATTAGTTTTCAAGAAAAAGAAAAAATAAAAAATAAAAAATATATTTTCTTTCTCACGGGAACTGGTCATATATTAGTGTCTACGACTATTTCTATGAACCTCCTTGAGTATTCATGAGATTCTTATTTATATAGGAATACTAGAGCTCTAACAAATAAATAATTATAACTCCACCTTTGATCAATAGTATTTAGCTATTAGATTCAAGGGATGAAATATGTGTTACTATACTTTATCCCTTGCTCACCCCTTGCTAAAAGAAGGGATGAAAACTGGTGATTAAAAAGAAGGGATGAAAACCTGGTGACAAAAAGCAAGGAGAGAATCTAATAGAGTAAGCGAAGTACCAAGCATACTCTTTAAATATATGACACTCCTTGAACTAGTTACTCTCCTTATCTTTATCCTCTTTTGCTTACGTAATATAGACTCATCATTTGATTCTAATTTCGTATATAAAGAGAGAGGTTGTAAAAGATAATCTGAGTTTTATATTCTTCATCCTTTACTTATGTTATATTTAATATAAGGAGAAGGGAAAGAATCATCGAAGAAAATAAAAACTAGTTATACACATACTTCATTGTTGGATTGATCAATATTAAATTAAAAAAATAACATTACATATATATATATAGATCTAATAACTAATTATTCAACCAATCATGCCTACAAGACAATCAAAATCAAAAGCTTTAACCAATGACCGCGAACCTGAAGACGACCGTACCCGGCCGGACCTTCAACACATATTCCTTGTACATGTATAATTTTCTATAATTCAACTACACAAAGTTAGAAGCTTCGGGTAAGCATTGTTTTTTCATTTCAGTCGTTTAATGTAGGAACCATTTTTCTGTTCTTATTATTTTTGTCCTACCGAAAAGAAATCACTTAAAAACCATCGAGAAAGACGAAACAAACAACCAATAGATCAATAGTTCAATGGCAAAAGCATTTAGTGCACCAGGAAAGGCTTTATTAGCGGGTGGGTACCTAGTTTTAGATCCTCAGTATAAATCATATGTTGTGGCATTGTCTAGCAGAATGCATGCGGTTGTAAATCATGAGGCTAGTGAAAAATTTGAGGTCACTGTTACTAGTTCTCAGTTTAACAACGACAAATGGACATACACTGTTGCAAGAAATTCTGTTTCTAACTATGATTTTGTCGAGATCAACAATTTAGGAAATCCATTTATTGAAAAGGTTATTGTAAATGTGTTTAATTATTTTAGTCCCGAACTACCTGGTATGAATATTCTAATTGACATTTTTTCCGACAATGGGTACCATTCACAAGACCAAAGCATAACCAAAACAAACGGGGTTAGATCGTTTAATTTTCACAAAGAAACTATCACCAAAGTTCCAAAAACGGGGTTGGGATCTTCTGCCGGGTTGGTTACTGTTGTAACCACTGCTTTGGCTTCGTGTTTCATTAATGATTTTGATGTCAGTGATTCATTGTCATTGAATGTCATCCACAATTTGGCTCAAACCTCCCATTGCCAAGCTCAAGGCAAAGTTGGTAGTGGATTTGATGTTGCAGCAGCAACCTTTGGATCAATATTGTACAGAAGATTTAGTCCTGCACTAATCAACGATCTTCCGGACTACAAAACTAGTTCTGAATATGCTTCAAAATTGAAGAGCCTGATTAGCGAAGCAAACTGGGGTATTTTGAATGACAGAATCAGTTTGCCTGAAGGATTTAGGTTAATTATGGGCGATGTGAACAGTGGTTCCGAAACGACTAAGTTGGTTGCAAAGGTTAAAGAATGGTATCAACGAGACCCAGTTAAAGGCCTAGAAATCTACACAAAGATCAATGAAGGGAACATGGAATTTATTGAAGCATTGGAATCTTTGAATAAGTTGTCAAGAGAAGAACCTGCAAAATACGAAAACTTGGTGAAAACAGTCGATGAAAACAAAATCACTGCAGAAGTCTTGGTTAGAATTAGCGACGCTATTTTGAAAGTGAGAGAAAATTTTAGAATCATCACTAAAGAATCTGGTGCAGAAATTGAACCAGAAGTTCAATCCTTGCTACTGGATAATGCTGTTGCCTTGCCAGGTGTTTTGACAGGTATGATTCCTGGCGCTGGTGGTTATGATGCCATTTCTTTAATCACCACCACGAATTGTGAGATTGAAAAACTTACAGCTGGACACGCTGAATTTGCCAATGTTACTTATCTGGATTTAACACAAGAAGACGTTGGGGTCCAAGAAGAAAACCCTGCTCATTATGAAAATTTAAATTAGCCCTAGATATTTGATTATATATATTATGTATTTTTTGTAAAATGCTTTAAGATTGACCCTATTTTTTTATTTTGCAGCAATTGATTGTATTTGACCAACTTGCCATGTTTTGGTTTCATAGACTGAGCCTTTTCTGGGACAAATCTGTTTTTGCTGGGCAATATGCAGTCTGACCTTCTTGAAGGTCTAGGAATTTTCGGTACGAGGTTTTCGTAAATAATATCCAAATTATTTACTTTCTTCTTCTTTTTGGTTTGTTTTTTAATTTCGAGTTTTTTCTTTTGTTTTTCCAATTCCGCTTTTTGGTTGTTTTCTAGCTCTTTCTTCGATAATCTGGATGATCTTCTGATGACCTTTGGCTCGGTTTTGGCCTTGGTGCCCTTTTTTTGTGACGTGACTGAACCTTTGAAGTCTCCGTCACTACCATCATCGTCTTCTGGTTGTATTTCTTCCTCTTCTTTATTAATTTTCTGGTAGTAAATCCCGTGATCTTTTCTTTTCAATTCGTCAACATCAACTATCCCACTTTCACTGTGCCCTCTTCTGAAATTATGAATTGTATAATAATCAAAATATGATTCAAATTCAAGAGGGTACACATTCGCCGTCAGCTCTTTTATTTCGTCATATATGATTTTCTTCTTCTTGGAAAAATTTATTGTTTTAAGTAATATGTTTTCTAGCTCGTCACTCATTAGGTGTATTGTTTTCTTGGTTTCTTTTATGATGATTGGTAAATAAGAACTTAATGTTAAAAAACAAGCAGTTGTTACAACTCATTATGGTTTCTCCAGTTTTTTCAATTTATAAATTTTTTTTAGTGACCCAAAAATTCACGTGCCATGGAATTGTAAAATTTTTATTATATAATATATATAAATTTTTTTAGATCACAAGTGAATAGTACAATATGGAACATCTGCATCTTCACCTTCCTTATCGTCTGCACAGATTTCCAAGATCAAAGTTTTAGCATGTTCTGGAACTTCTTTGTTGGTGACTAGCTTGACAACTTGAGTGATTGGCAAGTTCATTCTGTCTTTTAATTTCTTTGGTGGGAAAAAGTTGGCGTATAGTAAGGAGACACCTTGGGAAACCATGGTGACTTCCAAACCGTGGTCATTTTCAAAGTAGTTAATGATAGATTGCAAAGTTGCGTCACCTTGAATATCAAATCTGTCCCAGATCTTGTCGTATTCTGTGTCGTTATATTTACCTTTCACTGAAGGAACAGGTTCAGAAAACCCAAAGAATGGCAAGGCCAAGTTAACAAACCCGTTCTTATATTGAGTGATGTCAGTTTTACCGTCAACAACTTTGTACAATTCCAGGTTGACCAAACCAGTGACTAAAGCTGTGGTGGTGGCAATAGCTGGGATGATTCTACCTGCAATGAATTTGGTTTTGGATCTATCGGCTGTTTCAATATTGTAGTTCAGGGCTCTGTTGTTGGATGCAGCAGTGATGAATTCAATATGATGATTGGTGTCGTCGTCTTTTTCGAAATCAACAGGGTTCAATTTGAAACCAACCAGAGTGGACTTGTCTGGTAATTGACCAACCAATTGGTCGATTTCATCTTTACCGTTGTCTTTTTCAATTGGTTCGTCATCACTGACTTGGATTTTCAAGCCTGTTTTTGGGGTAAAAGCTGGGACATCTAATGTAGACAAAACTTTTTTGTAATGCTCAATATCGACATGACCGACGTCGTCACCTTTCAGATTATAATTGTAAGCTCTCAAGTTGGCACCACCAATAACAAAGTCCAAATGATCTGGATTGTTAATGTCGAATTTTGCTGGTGTTGGTGCTCTTTTGGCACCGGACCAGAATGGAGCACCTGTAGAAGTGACAGCATCTTTAGGGAAATTGTAAAGTAGTTGTTCGATTTCGTGGTTGAATTTAGTTTCAAATTCTAGTCTAGCCCATTTAATACAGTCGTCAAAGTTTTGTGGTCTTTCTTTGAAAGCTAAAACAACAGATTCCAAAATCCCTTTGACATCACCAGCTTGTTTTAAAGTTTGTTCAACAAAATCTGGTTGAGTCAAAAACAAGTTGACGTTTTCTGGAGCATCAGTGAAATAACCTTGGAAAATAGATTTACCCCAAGCAATAGTGTGGTCGATTTTGTTTGGGAAAGATCTCAATGTACACAATGGAATAGCTTTTTCTGGAGGATCTCTTGAAGAAGAGTATGATTCAGTCAAGTTTGGAATAACAACTTGTGTGTTACCTTTTGTCCCCAAAGTACCGGATTCCAATAATGGTTTTTTAAAAAAAACACAGCGACGGTCAACGTATGTTCTTGCGTCAATGTTATCCAAGGCATTGGTGACAAAGTCCAAATTAGTCCAGAAGTCGTTGTTGAAGATGTCCTCAGTTTCAGGACCAACTTTCTCAATGGAAGATTCGATTTTGTTGTTTAGATCTGGGTTCATAGCAATA
Organism: Hanseniaspora occidentalis var. citrica; assembly: GCA_030573535.1. Classification (NCBI taxonomy): domain Eukaryota; kingdom Fungi; phylum Ascomycota; class Saccharomycetes; order Saccharomycodales; family Saccharomycodaceae; genus Hanseniaspora; species Hanseniaspora occidentalis. The sequence continues at coordinate 33,425 of JAJMDI010000014.1, forward strand.
ACTGCTTGTGCAGCAACTTCAGATTTATTTTTACCAACATCTTTTGGTCTGAATAGAAATTGTCTGTTTAAATTGGATTTTTCAATAGAATCGTTATCAGTGATGATGATTTTACCTTTTGGACCTGAACCTAAACCTAACAAAGCCCAGTTTTTCAACATTTCACAACCAATAGCACCGGACCCAACTAAGAAAACTTTCAAATTGGCAATTTGTTTTTGGAAATCCAAACCAAAGACGGCAATTTGATTATCGTATCTTGTATTGATTGGTTTACAATTTTCTTCATTTCTAATAAAATTGTCTTTGTTTGGTAAAGATTCCAAAGAATCAAAATACAAGTATTGTTTAATAGGAGAGAACTTCCCTGAACAAGCTTTCAAAACTTCTTGAGCAACCAAACCACCCAAAAAGGCTTGGATAGCTGGAATATCACCTCTTGCTTGGTAAGCCAATTCTTTCAATAATTCTTTGTTGATACCAGAATCTTGCAAAACTTTTGGTTGTTCTTTATTTAATGTTTCAACAATTTCCAAAAAGTTTTCGGAATCTTCTTCGTTCATTGGGTATGGTAATCTATTATATTTTTGTTTGAAATGATCCAAAGCTTGGAAACCTAAATGTAATTGAGCTGGTCTATCAAATTTAGCAAAATCTGAATATAAAAATTCCGGTTCTTGAACTGAATCATTCCAACTTTTAAAAGAAATATCAACAGGAACTTTACTTTGAGTGAAAATACCACCTTTCAAATATTTGAAATTTTCCTTCAATGAAGTACCAATATTAAATGCAAATGGTCCCAAGACTTTGACTTTAAATAAAGTCCCATCGTTTAAATGTTCACAGTTTTCACCACTGACTTCACTGAATTTAACAAAATCACCGTCTTCCAAATTGTGTCTTGTTGCATCCAAAGTAGTGACAGTTCCGTCGTTTTCAATGTCACTGATCATACCTGTTTTAACTTCTTCGCCGTTATCGTCGAAAACTGTGAATTTATCACCAAAATCAACAAAAACATTACCAAACAACCCATTGGATTGAGTGGAAATGAATTTGATATCTTTTTTGTGACAAAATTCGTTAATGGAAATTCTACCACTCAATGAAACCAAATCAGAAGTGATAACAACTACTTGATATTTGACCAATTCAGTTTCGATATTGTCCAACAAATCTTTAGAAGCCAAATGGATTGGGACATAGTTGTTTAACTCAACCAATTTTTCTTTGGAAACAGAATCTCTTGGTTTCCCCAAATCCTTTTCTGTTAAAAAGAATTGAGAAGACAAATCTTGTAAAGTGGCCAAACCAGGATCATACAAACTTAGGGATTTGACACCTGCCAAGGCAACATTTTTAGCAATTTCAATACCTAAACCTTGTAAACCAATGATCAATACATTTGAGTTTTGCATTTTCAGCATGGCCTCCTTACCTAACACGTACAATTGACGTGAGTATAAACTTTCATCAATCTCTTTTTTTTCTTCAGACATAAATTTCCTTTCTTTCTTTTGTGCAAGTTCTGATGACTGTTTTTTGTTAGTTTTTATTTTTTTTTTATGTTATATATATGTAACTAGAGTAGTGATATTTACACATAGAAGTTTGTAATTTGCCACCAATTAGTAATAAGAGACAATGTTTACAAGGAGAATAAATTATTGTGTCTCTCCAAGAAAATATTGAAATACTAAATTCAAGTTTTTTTTTTTGTCTGTTGTTTTCTGTAAATAAACAATGTAACCCTGCCTTTGTACCTTTTTTTTTTGTTGAACCTCAGAACCTGTGCATGTGTTTCTATTGAGCTAAGTTTTGGCTCACGTGCTTTATGATGATGTTGGTGTCGTTTGATACGTCGCAGTATTTGGATAAGAATAAAACAGGAAATTTAATATCATTTTAAACGAACGACAAGAGAAAACGAAAACAAAAAAGGGATTGATGAGGCGGGGAAAGGAGAATAGATGAAAGTTTGTTAATAAAAAGTAAAAAGAAAGAAACACAAGAACCTATATATCAACAAACAATATCAATAATATGAACTTACAGAAACAAGAATTATATGGGGGAGCTATTAGTATCTTATTACCCTCTGGGTTTATTGATGTTTCTCAAATTAGAGAAATTCCAGACAACCAAGAAGTGTATGTGAATAATAATGAGGGACAAGGAAACGAGAGTGTTATTATTGAGCTAATGGAAAGTGTTGAAGAGAAAAATAATGAAGCTGCTCTTTTGAAACATGTCAAAGAAGTTGTTGAAATCAATTACAGCAACGACCCTACTGCAGCAGTTCTTGCCTCATCAGGGGTTTCCAACGACTTGCCCTTTGAAATGCAGAACGTTGAAACTATTGGAAAAAACAGGCTGGCATGTATTGTTAAACAAAAAAACGTTGGTAAATGGTCAAATAACAAAGAGAAAATCGAAGAGTTGGACTTATATTTGGGGCTAATCAGACTAGAGGAGTTTGACACAGATGTATTGATTACTGTTAATATTCCAGAAAAAACCACTGGTCAAGAAGAACAATATGTTGAATTATTGAAAGAAATTGTGAAATCTTTTACATTGCACGACAACAGTTTGTTTGGTTAATACTCGTTTTTCTGTTGTTTTACATACATTCTATAGTGATGAACTAGTGTATAATTTTTTTTAATCACGTGAAAACGATGTATTTATAGTCACGTGCAAACATAAAAAATAATCGGTTTCTTTTGTTTCATAATCAAGATTTTTTTTTCAACTCTTTCCTTTGTTGTTTTTTTTGTAAGAGTTGATTTTGTAATGTGTAAACAACGATAAGTCTAAAAATAATTTAAATGTTTGATCCAATTAACTAAAGTAGGTGTACATTGGAAAAACAGAAAAACAGAGCACACAGAAACACCTCACATAAGCAAGGAGATGGGTAGTAATAAAAGAAAGACTTTTAATTTTAGGAAACTAGCACTGTTTTTGGTGATTCCAGGGATCATTGTTTTATATATTCTTTCTAAATTTTTAAGAATATCTGATTCTAGTGATTTACAAACTTTATTACAAAATTTACCAAAGGAAATCACAGATTCTATATCTTTAGCCAATTCAAGACAGAAGGAAAATGAAGAGATGTTTAAAAAATTTGAAGATTTAACAACTGAATTGATGGAAATCAACAAAAAACAGAGTGAACAATTAGAAAATCAAAAAATCATGTTACAAAATAATTTGAACGAGTTGAAAAAAGCACCTGAAACAGCTACCTTAAGAGAAAAATTGACCTGGGTTTATGGGTATGAATTGCAGAGTAGATTTCCTGCTCATATTTGGCAAACTTGGCCATACAGTGCGTATGATGAAAAAATGGATCCGATTTTAAGAAGTTATTATGAAAACTGGACCAACAAAAACCCAGGTTTTGCTCATGAATTGATTAACGACGACATTATGGAATTGTTGGTCAATCATTTTTATAGATTGATTCCAGAAGTTATTGAGACTTTTGATTCTTTGCCTACTCAAATGTTAAAAGCTGATTTTTTCAAATTTTTGATTTTATACGCAAAAGGTGGTACTTTTGCTGATATTGACACAGATCCTATCCAACCTGTTCCTAACTGGATTTCAGAGAATGTTGCTCCAAAAGAAGTTGGTATGATTGTCAATATTGATTTTGATGCTCAAACTAAAGATTGGAAAGCATTGTATCCTAGAAGATTACAATTCTCTACATCTGTCATTCAATGTAAACCAAGACACCCTATCATTAAAGAGGTTATTGCCACTATTATTGAAACGACCTTGTTTAAAAAGAGAAACGGTGAAACGAAGATGAATTTGAAAGAGGAAAAAAATATCATCAGTTGGACTGGGTCCGGTTCTTTTACCGATATTTTGATGAACTATTTTAATGATTACATTTTAAGTGGTGTTTTAACCAAAATTACATGGAAGGACTTCCACAACTTGGAAGTTCCAAAGTTGATTGGGGATGTTTTGGTTTTCCCAGAGTTTAGTTTCAATGCTCCAAAAACTTTTGAAAACGACGATGCAAGAAAACCCTTGTATTTTGTTTCCCACGATAAATTGAAATCATGGAATGGTATTCCTAAACCAAGAGCCCCTATGGTTGCCGATGAAATTGAAGCTTAGTCGACAAATAGGTATTGTGTACTGTATATACATTAATAATATTATGAAATTGAAAGTTTGATATATTTTGATGTGGCGTGGATCAACCCAGAATGAATTACAAATAATATTTCATTTGCTTGTAGGCTCAACTCTTCAAGATACACACTAGCTGTTAACACTAACGTTTCAGCAAAGTTAGTGTTGAGTGTTGGAAACAAACAAGTTGAACAACTATTACAAAGTGTCTTCTTACTTCATGACATTAAAAACCGACAAGACTACAAGAAGGCATATTGTTTTACTTAATCATGTATGTGTAGTAATGCGTACTCTCAAAAAGAATACATTGAAATTGGTACTTAATCAGTAGGAGTATCAAAGCTCTACTAAAAACTTGATTAAAAAAGACTTTCCTCGTCACTACGAATTCTGTTGTCCCTATCTGGTTCCTCATCATATAAAAAAAATAGCCAATTTCAATAAACTAACACACAAACAATTAAATAAAACACTCTAAACTTAGAGTATATGTTTAACTGATGGTTTGTTCGGTGTCTCGTTTCTTTCTCTGGTGATAAATTGAAGTGTCAAACGAGTTTAAAAACACCCAGTCTATTTAAATACCAGAAAAAAGAAAAAAAAAAGTGTTTTTACGAGTTCTACCTAACTACGGAATTTTCCATGAGATTCTTTCCTCATAGAAAAAAAATAAAAAACGGTAAAACTGCGATGGGTCAAAAAAAAAAACAATGAGGGCATATTTTTTCATTGCAAGTGTCAATGTATTACACTTGAAATGTTTTATTAGTCTCATTTGAAGAGAGAAATAAGGAACAATAACTACGAAAGAACAATCAGAATGAGTAAAATCCAAACTGAAATTGATAGCTGTGTGAAGTGGGCAATTGAGAACGGGTCTTCGATTCCTGAAAATTATGGGTTTAAATACACCAACGAATCTGGTGTGCAGTGTTTCAGCAAGAGTGCCATTACAAAGGATACCGAGCCGTTGGAAATCAGCGAATCTATTATTTTGACTAATGAGTTAGCTGCCACTGCTTTAAAATCTTACATCACTTCATCAGATCTACCAAGCAACTCTTTATTGAAAGTTTTGATCATTGTTTTGAAAAAATATAGTGACAAAATCACATTAGATTTTGGTAGCGGGAAAAGTAACTCTTTTTATGAACCTTACATGAATGTTTTACCAGACACGATTTTTTCTCCCCTACTATGGAACGAGTCTGAGTTGGAATTACTGAAAGGTAGTGATTTGGTTTTGAAAAGAAACTCCATTTTAGAAAACGAAATTGCGCCAGAGTTCAACACTGTTGTTAGTAAAATTCAACTACCAGCTGTGAAAATTACTTTGCAGGATTACATCTGGGCTCATTTGGTGATCACATCTAGAGGATTCCCATCGATTTTATTACACTCCAAAAACAAACAAGAAGCCTTCTTATGGCCAATTGTCGATTTTTTAAATCACAAATCCGACTCTAAAGTTACATGGGACTATGAATCCAGTCTTTTGAAATTCAAAACTGACCAAGAAAAAGAGATTGAACAGGGACAAGAAGTGTTCAACAACTACGGAGATAACAAAACCAGCGATGATTTGGTATTGAATTATGGGTTTTTATCAGACGAGATTGTCAAGGACGATCACACTATGGTTACTCTAAGAGTTCCCTCTGCCGAACTAGTCACCGAATGTGAAAAAGTGCACTACATTAAATTTGACGAAGTTATTCCTCAAGCTGATGGGTGTGTTGTCAAATTCAAAGTTTATGGTCAGTTCAATTTACCAATCAATTTAATCAAGTTTTTTTCTTATCTTTGTAAACTGTCCAAAGAAAATTTTTTGTCTGTTAGAAGTACTTTGGAAGGTTTGGATCAACTATTGAAAATCATGGATGCCAAGTTGAAATTTTACAAACAAAAACTACATTCCACTAAAAATTGTCGCGAACAAATTATTGGGTTAGTGAAGAAATATAAAAACGTTATGAGACAAATATTCCAAAGCAATATTGATCTTATCCAACAGTTTGAAAAGAACTTGATCACCACAAACATGAAAAAGAATATGAAGTCGTTCAAAACATGCATCAAAGAGGACAGTTTGTTTCAAAATAGTTTGTTACTAGTGTTTGGTTCTTTTGATTACAACAAACTGAAAGAAGTGGATTTGTTGCAGCAAATTTTGTTGTTGTATATTGTCAAGGTCAGTAAATCTGAGCACAGTGAGGATTTTACTAATAACTTGATCAAAGAATGTTTCACCAAAACTAAAGAAGAAATCACTATTGATGCTGAAGATTTGAAGGAGTACACTCCTTTGTACAATACTTTTTTCCCAAGTTTGAAGAACCGTATTCCAGAAGTTTATGGGTCTGACTGGACATTGGAAGATTTTGTTGTTGCTGGTACCGTAGTAGATAACATTTGTTGGACCAGACCAATCAACCAAGAGATTTTCTTCATCGAACAAAAACCTTACAGTTTGATGTAGTAAATTGTCACATGTATATAAGTTGTTATTTAAAATCAGATTACTGGTAAACTACACTACATTTTTCTCATATGTATTGTCATTAAGTGTCATTTCTTGTTTCTTTTTCTTTCTTCAAGATAATTGAATATGTTTTGGTCTGCACGCTGTACAGTCTCGTTCCTAAAAGTGTTAATCAACACTTTCAAGGTATTGAGTGAGTTGGGATATGCAGAGACATTCTTTCTAAGAAACCTCAAGCAGTGCACCGAAAACACCCTTTCTACTTCGTCACTGGTAAAATCCCGCGGCACTTCCATTTGAAGCACATCGCTATTCTGGTCGTCATCATCCATCTGGTTGAGCAGTCTGACGTCCTGGATCCCAGGCGACACTGAAGAAGACACATACGACCCGTTGTCGTTGTCGTCTTCTTCGTCTCCTGAGCTCAATCCACTATGTGGTCTTTTAGATGAGAGTATTTTCAACGGCTCAACTTTCACAAAAGGATTAGCTTCCTGGAAAGCGAGACTGTTATTATTGTCATTCTGGTCCTTATTTTTACTCTCAAGTTGTCCCTGCTGCTGTTGTTGCTGCTCTCGCAAAAAAGCATTAACACTGTTTATACCTTCCAAAGTCGTAGTGCTGTACTGTGGAATCGGTAGATTGAACTGTGGAGCTGCACCATTGTTTTGCATCGCGCTTCCAAAAATCTTGTAAAAAGAATCCGTACTTTTCTGGTCTTTCAAAAAATCTGAACTAGAAGGAAACAATTTCACACCATTTAAAAAATTCGTGCTGTTGACCCTATTGATCAAGGAGTTGTTCCCCATATACACCGATTCATTGTTCAGCTGTGCAATGCTTGGACCCGGAGTACTATTTGACGTGTCACTTCCTAAATGCCTCTGACCCTCTTGTGCCTGAGCTTCATTCAAAAGAGGAGTGTCTGGGTAATTTGTATCATTACCACTATGTGTTGAAGTGAACCCAGTAGTAGTGTTCTGGTTGTTGAACTTCTTCGCAGGTGTCGTAATGATAGTTGGAACTGTTATCGTGGGATTATTATTATTATTACTACTATCAGGAATGCTGTTGATTTGATTCATTCTGTTTTGCATTTGTTCTTGTTCTTGTTCTTGTTTGAAAGATTTCAAATTCCCTACCCCTGTTTGAGCATTGATGTTCATGATCCCTGCTTTCAAATGGTGTCTATTTTTAAAATGATCTAGCCATCCGTTACTAGGAGCCTGTGATCTTTTCGGATCAGTAATATCGCATGTTTTCGCATATTTGGCCCAATACTCTTTCAAAATTCCCTCTGTAATAGGCAAATTCTCAGATTTCCTCTTGATCACCATTTTGTCCATCAACTTGTTCATTTTGTCGTATTTGGACTTGTGTGGTTTTTTGAAACTCATTGACACTGATGAATTGTTTGACTGCGTTTGACTAGATTGATTGTTTGTAAAGATTTCATTTTGATGACTGTTGGTGGTCCTACTACCATCAGTATCAATTACACTACCATCATTCTGGCCATCACGAGTTCTATCGAAAAAATCTGTTGAAATCACATTTTGTTGTAGACTTGTCTCTTGATTTGTACTCTGCAATAGTAAAAGATGGTTAAGCACAGACTCTGAAGATTTCAATATGTCGCCCTTTTTCCGATTTTCCTCCGAGTTTTTCAAAAATTTCAATTTCAATTCATCTTCTCTTTTCAACCACTCACTGAAACTGGAATTAGATATACTGATTCTTTTGTTAAACAAATGAACCAACTGTCCTCTAGTCAAGTCCTTTATATTCGAGTGATAAAACTCCAAAATAGCAATTTTCTGTTCCAACGTGGCTCTGGGTAGCCTGTCGATTTCATAACTCGCTTCGGGCTCTGGCGAAGATATACTCATGTTACCTGTTGATCTTGTTGTTTATCTATCGATGATTTTTTAACTTAATGCGTATACCATTCGTTTTTTATTTAATTATAAGGTGAACCTATCAGTAGAAAGAAATCACCAACCGTAACGGGAAAAACTTTGTTTTATTCTCGATAGAAACGTTAAACCCCACACAATTAAAAATGAGCTGACCAAAGGCCTATAATTAAAAAAAAATCCCCAGACTTTTTTCATTTTTTGTTTCGTTTTTTGTTCTACTGAAATTTCTTTGAAAGTTTGTTGAATTTTTGCTACAGAAAAAATCACTCCTTGCTTTGCTGACTCCAACAGAAAAAACAAAAAAAATGATTTTATAATTTTCTTCCATTTTTCAGGGTAACTCATTGATGACCGCCAGATATTTTACGTAGGGGTTTAATTAACAGTTACACAAGACAATTTGTGAGGTGAAAATTTAAGCTTAAATGTTGTACTACAGAAATAGTTTATGATCACGAGATCATCCGGTTGACGAGTGTCCTCCCATATTTTAAAGACTACTAAAATATTTGTAATAAAAAGAAAATTATCATATAAATTATATACTTGGTATTTTAATTATATGTACTTCTGTATCATATAACTTCAAAATTCTTTCTATTATAAATTGTTTCTTGTTTGTTAGATTAAATATTTTTTTTCATTCAATGCGGTAGGTATGATGGGAGAAGAAAAAGAAAAATCAAAGCAACACATCTCTAATAATAATAATAATCGTTATGGAAATGTGTATGATTAAAGAAATATAATATGGAATTAAAAAAAAAACTACTTCGAAAATCGAAAGACATTCACAGAATTTAGTCAATAAACACAAAGAAATGACAATTTTGCGTCAAACTTCCTGGCGAATGGCCAATCAGTATATGACCCCCAACCGTCAAAAGTAGCTTCAATCTGTTCACTCCTTAATGAGAACCAGCACCTCTACTGACTTTTTCCAAAACAGTTTCGTAGGCAACTTCGGAAAAGTCGGTACCTTGGATATCGGAGGAAACACCGTTCAAAGCTCTTCTCAAAGAATCTTTGGAACTGGCGTAAACCATTTTGCTTCTTATTGGAGCAGTGTCTGGAGACCAAGTAAAGAAAACGATTTTGGATCTTTTACCTTCATTGGCACTGATTTCATATTCCAAATCGTAAACAGCATATAAACAGTCGTTTTCTGGCAATTTTTCCAAAAAGGCATCGTAATCAGCTTCAGTGCTGGTTTCTTTGACAACAATCTTGGTTTTGTCGTCACTCAATCCATATAAAACAAATTTGAATTTTTTACCCAATTTCAAATCATTGAAGGCAGTTAAAGATTCGTCAGCTACGGCAACACTGTGTTCACACTTGATTATCAAGACTCCACATATTTATTGGAGCTAAATTAATTCATTGTTAGTAAATGATTCTTTTTTTTAAAGAAGAAGAAGAAGAAGAACTTATCGTGACATAAGAAATACCTTCCCTAACACTATAGTTAAAGTACCTCAAATGCAGAGTCCCATTCTTCTCACTGATATTGGCTTTGTCAACCATCAATTGACTAACACAAAATAGAAGTAGTTCAAACATACCCAGATCTAGACATTGTATAATTGTTTGTTTTGTTTGTTTTTTATTGTTTTGTTTGGTTGTGTGTTCTTGTTTAATTGTTGTATGTTACACCGTCAAGGTAAGGTGTTAATTGTTAATACAATACTCTAAGAAATTAAAAAAAAAAAATAAACAAAAAAAAAAATTGTTATTGAACAGCAAAAAACTTTTGAAAAAAAAAAAAAGGATGAAAAAAAAAGACAAAACAAAGGAGAGTAGGTTTTTCTATTTATAAGTTATTTACCCGGGTCTTGAACAAATATATTATATAATAAGTTGATCTTTGATAACTGGCCAATAATAGTGTATTACTACTCTTCGTCTTTAAGTTATCCAACACGTTCATTTCAAAATTGAATGAGACATTTGCAAATGTTAAATTGGATAGCAGATTTTGGAAATAGGAGTCTTTCTTTATAGTTTCAAATTTCCTTGGGTCTTCTTCAAGTGTTAAGAACTCAATAACAATTTCAAAATGAGTTTTTAAATCTTTGAATGCAATTGGTTTCCCATTTTCCACAGTAGAGCCATAATGCTTTTTGAAAATCTCATATTCCATCTTTGAACAGTCAGATAATATATCTCTGTATGGTTTCACCCAACTACTAGGATACACTTTTGTCAAACTTTTGTTCAACAATACTTGTTCTCTGAAGTACTCATACACTTGGTCTCCCTGGTGCTCAGACGACAAATTCAAACTGTATGATAAATTAGGGTACATGTTATAGATCCATTTATTTTCAAAAAAACACAATTTCAAGATGTTTTGGAAAATGGTCTGTCTGAAATCAGCTAAAAATCTCTTGTTTTCTTGTAAATGTCTGGATTTGATTTCAGCATGACAAATGGTATAGTATTTGAATAATGACCAGACAAACTGGGACATTTCATGTCTGATATTGAGCTTCTCATTTTTTGATGGATCGCAATTATTTAATTTCTTCAAACATTCAAGCATGTCAAGATCCCAACTGGTTAGATGCAAATACTTTGGATGGAACGAAGGTTGGACCACGTTCATTGGGAACCAATTTTTTTCCAACGTCTTGAATATTTTAAACAAAGATCTTACGTTGTAGTACTCTTTGTTTAGTTCAGTTGGTAACTGCAGCTTTGACAAATCCTTGGAATCAAGCATCACAGCTCTAAACTCATCGGGTCCATATTCTGCAAGATACTGGAAAAAATCTTCTTCGTCGTTCCCAATGCTGTACCGATACTTTAGATTATACTCAAACAAGGAACTTTTTTTGTTGTACACATGAACAGGCGGTAATGGGTCCTTTTTCGATGATTGTTTAACAAATTTAAAATTCGAGTCATTGTCCATGGATTCTTGAAACGAATGCAAATTCCGAAACTCTTGTAAATCGACATACGTGTCAAAATTATTCACGTACTCGTGTAAATGTTCCCTTATCCTGTTGGGTAAAAGAGCAATGGCTTCGACTGTCTTGTGGTCGGGATGCTGTACTAGAATGGGCGTATCGCGTGACAAGTTGACAAGAGGTAGTTTTCTTCCTAGTAACGTAATATGTTTGATATCTTCCACAAGTTTAGTGTTATTCCGGATCCCAATAGCCTTGATGTGTGTCATTTCTTGGGCAATATTGGGCCAGTTTACAAGCACACTGGTGCCATCCATGTTGATCTCTGCTAAAGTGGAAAACAAGGATTTGTAATCCACACTTTTCTTGTTAAACATCGAAGTCGAATACTCGATGACTAAATTTTCTTTTGTGAAAACCTTGTTGAAATCAAACTTGGCATTCTTAATCAAGAGTGCATTAGCAAACAACGCTCTGAAAACTCCTGGTATCTCGTACGATTTTTGGTTCATTTGTAAAAAGTTTTGGTCCACCTTGGTCAACGCATACAGTGTACGATGTTTTTGAGGCTCTGCTTGAAATGCATCGTGTCTGATCCAACTTCGTAACATGGGAATCATCTTGTTAAGTCCCTTTGACGTGTATACTGGGTACTCTGGTACAAACTCAGATTCCTGATCAATCTCCTCTAAGGCAGACACTCTGTTCTGTACAAACTGTTGTCTTCTCCGAAAATCATAGTACGCACTTTTTTCATGGGTCGTTTTTTTGGGCACTAAAGTTTTGAGTAGATCACTAGTGTTAAATGTAAGCCCCTTGAGTCTTGTTTTAGCCTGGCTCATCTTGGTTCTTTCAGAGTTTTTGCTCTACAGTACATCTATCTCGAAGCTCAAACGAAAATGTATTCGTTAGCTGTGGAAAAGAAAAAGAAAAACGTGAAAACAAAAAAAAAGCAATGTTCATATGTTCACGTGATGTATTATTTAATTGAGGTTTGTATCGACAGATATACCACTAAATACAATTTTTCCCAGGTATTACCTAACGAAAATGATTTGTCAGACTTCTACCGCTTCCTGTCTTTTCAACAATAAATAGTTTACTTCACTATAATGTATTGAGTAATTACAAGTCATGTATCATTCTGAAAAGTACAATAGAAAGAATTTAACGTGTGAAATAACTTGGAAGGTGACGTTACATATATCAGCTGCTCGGAATTTGTAACATTCTTGTTCTTTTACAGACAAATTTAAATTATAGTTTTAATTGGCTGTTGCGTCTAATGCCCTGTGTGTTATTTGAGAACTCTTACTCTATTTATACCTGAATACAATTACAGTGCTCATAAATATTTCACTACTGAACTTTATATGTACCAAACTCCAATTTGTTTTTCAAGAATTCAATAGAGTCTAGATATCAAACATATTTCAACTTCGATCATACTGCTAAAAAAAGATGTGCAGTTATATCAGTGGAAATAAAAAAAGACAAATATTGATGACCATTATTAAGTGCACTATAGTTCACTCATTTCATCAGCGCAAAAAGAAGGACCCTTGCTTAAAATTATTCTACTGCGACACAAAAGAAGCAAGCATTCAAGTAAGTCTAGAACTTTTTTTATTTCTTCAAAAAATCTTGGAGTTTTCATTAATTACATGTGAAGTTCGAAATGAAAAAAAACTGAAAAATAAAACGGTTTAGACAAAAAAAGCAGGGTTAGACATACACGTAGCTTATTCATTTTTGTCTTTTTTTTTATATTAGACAATAATAGATCTGTCAACAAATATAGTACGATATTTTCATTTTTCATCCGTCATGCTATTTACCAGGAATGTGTGTTCTGTTTAAAGATCTTTCTTCTTCAGAACTTACAGAGTTGTTGGAAATGTCTAAGTAAACATAGTAGTTGAACTGAAAACCCACATATCTCCCCGTTATTCTCACAGTAAGGGCCTTTTCTTCTTTCATTCCATCACAACAAGTACCTAATCAATTGTGCAGATTATGGTAAGCCACTAAAGAACAGCGTAAAGACAATAACAAAGGCAAATAACAGATTAACGTTCTGAAACGTACATCTTTTATATTATGCTTAAAAGAGAGATTGTTGAAACGTTCTTTAGTTTTGGAAAATTATATAACGAGAGCACTAGTTTGAGTATTGAATGATGAAAAAAATGCTGGTTTTCATTTATTGGATGCTAGTGATACAAACAGAAAAACACCTCCCCAAGCCTAAGTTGCCAACTTTATTTGAAAATGCAAAACAATATAGTTTTATCTGCTGTTGTCTTCTTAACAAGCATGCTTATGCTTACAAAAAAAACAACTGCCACTGATTACTTACCAGCGTGTAGTTTTCCTACCGGCTATCAACTTCAAGATGGTTTCGACATGAACTTCTATTACTATCCCAACGAGGCTACTGTTTATGAAGACAGTAACTTTCTTGAAACTGGATACTCTACTTACACACATTGGGGTAGTGCCACCGGTGTTGAAACTGTATCTTATACCAACAACTGGGTTTGGTTCAATGTTCCTTTCAACACTATGCTTCCTAGTAACTTCAACTATAAAGGTTCGTCCAGTTTTACCTCTCTGGACTTCACCTTAGAAGGTACTGGTTACTTCTATGCTCCAGTAGCGGGTACATACAAGTTTCGTTTATTGTATGCCGACGACTATGCTTTTATTAGTTTTGGTGCTGGTAACGCTTTCCAATGTTGTCAACAAAAAACGTCTCAAGGTACCAACAGTGAAAGTGCTTATGTTTTGGGTAGAAACTTACACTCTGCTGACGAGGCAGCTTACGACACTATGAATATCGAAGTTGAACTTTTGGCTGGCAGATTCTATCCAATCAGAGTGTTGTATGTTAATATCGATGTTTTTGGTTCATTTGACATTGAGTTTTCCACTCCAACTTCTGATTTCAGTGCTGATTTCTCTGGTTACGTGTTCAGTAGTTTTGAAGATTTATCTGAAGTTTGTAATGACACCGTTGTCACCACAACTTCATTGTGGTCCAATACCTACATCTCAACTTTAGAAACCACAACGACCATTATGACAACATCTAATGATATCATCGCCACAGAAACTGTCGAAGAGATTATTTTTTACAACCCTGAGCCTACCACTACTACTGTCATCTCAACATTGACTACCACTGGATTGACAGCAGTTGAAACATTGAACGCTACTGAAACTATGACAAACACAGAAAACAATCAAGTCACTGTTTCTATCAATGAAGTTGTAGAAATTCCAATCTCATACAACTCTTCAGTCAGCTACGAAACTTACAATGGGTCTGCAACAGAAACAATCTCGACTCTGGTTAATTCGTTCACAAATAATGACGGTATGATTATCGTGTCAACTATTTACGATGTTGATAAACCTGTTTTTGAAACAACAAGCACCAATTTAACACCAGCAAATGTTTCCAGCACTGAAACCTACTCAACTACCGCAATCACTTTGACTGGTGCAAATGGTATTGAAACTGTCTCCACTGTGTATTATGTCAAAACTCCAATCATCAATGTTTTAAATTTCACGACTGCTCCAGGAAACGTGTCTGCCACCACTACTTACCTAACTAGTTACGTCACAACCACCAAGGCTAATGGCCAAGTTACTGTTTCTACAATTTATTATGTTGAAACACCAATTGTGCATAATTCATCTATTATTGCCACGGCTGCAGATGTCAACGCCACAACAACCTACTTCACCCAGTATTTTACCAAAACCGGGGCTGACGGCAAAGAAACTATCTCTACAACCTATTTCGTGAAAACACCAATAATCACCAAACTCTCAACAACCATGATACCTGCTTCTGTGAATGCTACAACCACCTACTTGACACAAACCATAGCAACGACTGGTACTGATGGCAAAAAAACTGAGTCAACAATCTATTACGTTAAGACGCGAATTATTACTGAGACGTTAATAATTAATGCTCCAGGAAATGTGACCGCTGCCACCACCGTCTCCACTGCATATTCAACAATGAAAGGCGCAAACGGCAAAGAAACTGTATCCACTATTTACTACGTTTATACCCCAATTGTTTCCAAAGCTGCCATCAGTTTTAACGCCGCTGACGTCACTGCTACTACCACTTACTCGACTAATTATATCACAACTACCGATTCCAGAGGACAGTTGGTCGTTTCTACCATCTACTATGTTAAGACACCAGTTGTGCAAATAACTTCTTTCGTCGCTACAGCTGCTCCAGTCAATGCGACCACCACTTACTCCACCAGTGTTATTTCTGAAACTGGCGCTAATGGGAAGGAAACCGTTTTGACCATTTACTACGTCAAGACACCAGTCATGGAAACAGCACAGACAACATACATTCAAACCGATGTTAAGGTCAGCACAACATACTCTACCGAGTACGTTACAACTACTGACTCTGAAGGTAGACAAATTGTGTTCACTACCTACTATGTTGACATTCCATCTGTTACAAATTATACTCAGAATAATTCTACCCTTGTTGGTGGTCAAGGTTTTCCAGTTTATTTGAACACCACCATTTCCAATAACATCACTTTAACTGTCACTGACGCCAAATCATGTACCTCTGTCGTTCCTGTCATCAGCACTGCTCCTCAAGACACGTCGTCTGAAAACACCTGTGTTTCTGCTGGCACTAGTTTGATATCTGATTCCTCTGAAACTGCCATTGTTATTTCCAACACCGCATTTATGCTTTCTAACACTGTTACTCTTTCACAAACCAGTGAAGACGCTACTGTAACCGCAAAAACGCCTTCAATGCTTTCTGAAAGTGTCACCGTCTCCCAAAGTGTTGAGACTGAATTTTCAGGCTTAGCTCTGAAATCAACAAATGGTTCCGTATTTGGTTTAATTGTTTCTTTATTATTAACCTTCTTTGGTTTTATTTGATATGAGCAGATTTCATTGTTGCTAGATATTTCCTTTTTAACATAGTTCTTTAGTGTTTGCTAAGACCACTGACTCGATGATCTTTATTGAATCATCCATACAAGCTTTTTTGTATATCTTATATAAAACCGTGTTCACTAAAACGCGGACCATTTTGTATATTTTATCTTTGATACCACTGTTCTGCTTTAAACTGTTCCTAATGAACAAGTAACACCATATTGACGACTTTGGATTGTTTTCAAAAATCTTATTTGCTGACAGAAACTCACGGCTGTTGTTTTTTTTTTCTTTTCCGTGAACTATAGTATATTGTATGTGTTGTATGTGGAAAAGAAATTGTCACTCGAACATTTGTTTCGTAGATAGTGACTTGTTTACTGAGTTACATATCTAACAATGTATGAGGATAACAAATTGGTACAAGCTAGTCTAAGCCTTAGAACATGTGCAGAAGAGAACTGTCAAATAATTCACTAATATTAAGACTGTCAAATAATTTTAGGATTATTAGATACATATCTATTTATCCCCTAATTATTGATAGATAAGGATATCAAACCTTTTATATATAAAGGGGTCAATAGAGGTAGTTAAATGAAAGAGTTATTTTACTCTGGATACTATATCTATGTTATTGATTACTACTTAATAGAAGAAGAAATAAGAGAAGCGAAATAACACCGATTAACGGATTAACAAGCAAACTAAGTTAACATAATAACATCTAGATAAAAACCATAAACCAACAGGTTGTAACTAGAATACTGAACGATATTAAATTAAAAAACAAAAACTTTATAAGCCATTGTATAAACTATGCCTCCTAGAACTAAGAAGACTAAAGTAACTGGAGTAACCCGGAACAAAGAAAGTCCTGCCGAAGTGCAAGATTTTCAACAATTTTAGTTCTTTAAAAACTGTAAAGCTGTAAAGAACACTATATATAAGATCTAGTAAAACAAAAGAATCAGCATTCTTCACACCCGGGATTTTTACTTTTTGTTCATGAAAAATAACAACTATTACGGTTAAATATGAATTGTTCTTCTCCTTTATAAGCAATATGTATATTTATTTTCTGACTTGAGAGGGTTCCTATAGTATAAACTTTTTGAACTTTTTGAGTTGTACATTGACAACTGTTACCATCTAAAAATAATTTATTCCTAGTCACCTGTTGACTGCTCATCAGCTGTTTGCTCTTACAAATCATTTTGAAAGTCAGTATTCAAACCAAAATTGTATTGAAGTGATCATGCTGGCCCAAATTTTTGCTTACAAATGCTTAAAGCAAACACGTCGGTGGGGTGACTGTTGTAATTTTTTTTTGACTTTCCGAAGTTACTGTTTTTGAGAGGGTGTGTATTTGTTTTTGCATATTGGTTTGCTGAAACTGCCATAATTATTTTTTTCTGGTAGGCAGCCCAACCATTCTTTAAAAAATGGTTTTATAGCAGCTTGAGATTTTCTACTCATTGGTGTCAGAAATTCCAACTAGTTGAATACCTGAATTTCATTTAGTAGAGCGGAAAAATCTTTCCACTTCATCTTAATTGGGTTATAAAGATACTTATTAAGAATACTGCATGGAGAAACTTTAAACGTAGTTACAATCACTTTGATGTTATATGGTAAATAGTTAATAATTTGGTATGAGAAATTTTATTATCCACCAACAGCAACACGGTGTAGACAGTCTTAAGCAAATTAATTTTAAACAAGGACAGATCTTGTTTACGCTGACATTGTGCTTTTATGAAAATCCACTTAAATAAAGAATATCATTGATTATTTATATTTGAAAAGAGAATCAAAACTTTCTGTAGTTAACCTTACTCCTGAATTATTAATTAATGACATTTTAAAAGGCTTGGTGCGATATGGCACAGGTATGTTAAGGGTTTTTCTTAAGCAACAGTAGATTATTTATTACGCTTAAACAAACTGTGCCTTTTCATTAAAGTAGACAAATATCAGCAGAGAGTAAAGAGCGGTTCCCCATTGAAATAGAAATGAAATCAATACTAGTTAGTACTACACAAAACTAGCAAAAGAAACGATATAGGTCAAAATATAAACTACCACATGAAGAAAAGCACCGCCAAAATGAAATGAAATCCAAATAAGAATACGTTTCCGTGTTTATATAATGGCATAAAGCCATCATTACTAACAGTCGGAAAGATTGAAGTTGGAGGTGGGATTTTCGATAAGGTTGTTGGTCCGCTGCTGCTAGTGGTAGGTATATCAGGAGTGTCACTCGGTGTTGGGAGAGGTGTGAT
>JAJMDI010000015.1:0-29404 GCA_030573535.1 Hanseniaspora occidentalis var. citrica
GCTGAATACGCTTTACCAAAAGTTTACAACAAGGCTCACTACTGTGTTTCTTGTGCTATTCACGCCAGAATTGTCAGAGTCAGATCCAGAGTTGACAGAAGAAACAGAGCTCCTCCATCCAGAGCTAGATTCGCTAAAGCCGGTGCCAAAGTCTCTCCAGCTGATGCCGCCAAAAAAGCTTTATAAATGTAATTAGTGTTTTTTTTTAAAAAAAATTTATTTTATTTCATATCTATATATATAAAACAAAACAAAAAAAAAAGAATCATTATTATCATTATCATTAACATCAACATTATTATCATTATCATTAACATCAACATTATTATTATTATTATTATTATTTATGTTTTTTTGTAGTTTACAGTTGGTTATATTCCCATCTTCAGTAAACTTTGATATAAGAGATTGAGAAGAGAGTAAGACGAGAGTAAGAAGAGAGTAAAAAGAGAGTAAGAAGATATACCTGTGTACTTACCCTGTCGTTATTTCATATTTACTTACCCTGTCGTTATTTCATATGTACTTACCCTGTCTGTTTTTGTTTTCTTTAATTCAGCAGTCAAAAAAACATTACAAAAAAAGAAAAAAAAAGAAAAAAGAAAATTTTTAAATTTTTTTAAGGTTTGTTTGTAATTTTTTGTAATTTATTTTTTTTTTTTTTCCAACACTCTGCTTGTTTATGTATGTGTGTGTCTTGTTGTTGTTGTTGTTTCTTTTTTTTTTCTTTCTTCTTCTTCTTCTTGTTCTTCTTCTTCTTTGTCTTTTTCTTTTTCTTGTGTTTTTATGGTTTTGTTAGTAGTTGATAATTCATTGAACCCAATACAAAATTTTTAACAAAAAATAATAGCGAGATTGAGTGTGTGTGTGTTGTTGTGTGTGTTGTTGTAATTTGTAATTAAATTCATGAATGTTTTTAGTTGTAATTTATTGTAATTTTAAGGGTGAGTTGAATGTGTTCATTTTTAAGGAATGATTTTGATTTCTTTTGATAGATTAAGTACAATCTATATTGAATATCATATGTGACTATCATAAATATTAACTTGACTATAATATAATGTTTGGTAGATGATATGATGATGTTGTGTCATGTTTATATATCATATATATCATATATCATATGTCACTTTATTGTCAACTGTCAATCAATCAATTGAATGAAATGTTTTCAAGATTTACTTTTAATAAAATATAAGAAACAATTTTATATTTTTATTGTTATTGATTATTTAATTATTATACAATTAAAATGAGAGTAACAGAAAAAAAGAACTATCCAACATAAAAACACAATTGGTATTATTTGTGTTGATATACTATTATACTAAAATAATTCAACAACAAAAACAAAAACAACACTAATAATAATAATATAGGTATCAAATATATTATACAGGTATAAAGACACAAGCATATTAGGGAAATAAAGAGGAGAAGTGATAGAGAGAGAGATATATATATAGAGATAGATAGAAACGACATATAAATAAAACAATATATTAGAACACACACACCCACACACATGTCGTTGGATAACTTTGATTTCAAGTTCAGTCAGTGTTTTGGTGACAAAGCTGATATAGTTGTCACTGAGGCTGACATTATCACAAGTGTGGAATTTGATCGTACTGGTAAATATTTGGCTACTGGGGATAAAGGTGGGAGAGTTGTGTTGTTTGAAAGAAATGAACAAAGTAAAAAACATTGTGAGTATAAGTTTATGACTGAATTTCAAAGTCACGATGCTGAATTTGATTATTTGAAAAGTTTGGAAATTGAAGAGAAAATTAATCAAATCAAATGGTGTAATACAACAAACAATTCTCATTTCTTACTATCTACAAATGATAAGACTATAAAATTATGGAAGATTTTTGAAAAAAATATTAAACTGGTTTCTGAAAATAATTTGAGTGTAATGCACAACAATAGTGGTACTACTACTGGTACTACTACTAGTAGTAGTAGTAGTAGTGGTGGTATGGACATGTATGGGAACTCTTCTGTTTTGAACAATGATATACAGTCCTCACTTATAAATAACACTGGGTCGAATAAACTGACACAGTCCAGTTTGAGGTTGCCTAAACTTACCAATCATGATAAAATCATTGCTGCTTCTCCAAAAAGAATATATTCCAATGCACACACTTATCATATCAATTCTATTTCTCCAAACAGTGATGGAGAAACTTTTCTTTCGTGTGACGATTTAAGAATCAATCTTTGGTCACTAGATATTCCAGACCAATCTTTCAATATTGTAGATATCAAACCTGCAAACATGGAAGAATTGACTGAAGTCATTACATCTGCAGAATTCCATCCCCAACAGTGTAATTATTTCATGTATGCCTCATCAAAGGGAACAATCAAATTGTGTGATATGAGACAGAATGCACTATGTGATTATCAAAGTAAGATTTTTGAAGAATATACAGACCCAACAACACACAATTTTTTCACAGAAATTACAAGCTCTATTTCAGATGTGAAATTTTCTCCAGACGGGAGATACATTGCTTCTAGAGACTACTTGACTGTTAAAATCTGGGATATAAACATGGATTCAAAACCAGTTAAAACTATACATATCCATGATCAATTGAAGGAAAGATTAAGTGATACATATGAAAATGACGCTATTTTTGATAAATTTGAAGTGGCCTTTTCTGGTGACTCTAAATCCATTATGACTGGGTCTTACAACAACAACTTTATGATCTACCCTGGCGGCGGGTCTAAAGGCATTAATAATAATAATAATAACAGTAATACCAACAATAATAGTACTAATAATAATAATAACACAACAACAACTTCTAGTAAGAATAATAAACATCATAACAAAAATTATAGAAATAGAGACGCCGATGACTATATAGACCAGAACATAGAACAGGACCCAGAACTGGACTACTACGGCGGCGAGTTTGGCGACGACAACGACGGAGAACAAAGAGTCATCAGATTGCAAGCAGACAAGAACGCGTTCAAATCCGCAAACAAGCACAGCGGGTCCCACAGCAACAACATCAACAAAAACAACTCTTTATCCTTCTGGGGATCTTCTTCTTCTTCTTCTAGTACTACTACGACTTCTAATTCTACAGGCTCAAACTCAGGGACTCTAGCCAATCGCGGGTCTTCTTCCTCCGATGTTTCCGGTTTGAACAGTTTCAACAATTCAGGAAGTTTACAAGAAGATATCGATTATAAAAAATCTATTTTGCATTTCTCTTGGCATCCTCATGAAAACAGTGTTGCTATTGCGGCTACAAATAACTTATTTATATTTTCTTCTCTTTAGACTTTACCTTTTAACTAATATTATTTGTGAGATTTTTTTTCTTGTCTTGTTGTTGTTCTTCTTTTGCGATTTATTAAGCAAAAGAAAACAGAAAAAAAAAAAAAAAAGTATAATTTTAACTTAATTAAATATCATACACCTTGTATAGAAAAAATATATATATATATTTGATATAAAGGATATATAGATTGTAGAATATTAAAACAGACTTTTTTGTAACACCGTGTTTTCATTCACATTCTCCTTCTATAGTATCGCGCAACAGCTCGGATGACCTAATCTCTAGAAATGTTTCTGTTGATGACTGGGTTCCAGAACAAAGTTTTGTCACCGTCACCCCAGAAGAATGGTTTGGATCTGATGTTTTGGTATTCGTAGTCTCTTGGCCAGTCTTCGTCGGAGACGTGGGCCAAGTGTTCTCTGTGTTTGGCGTGTTCCAACTCAATGAAGTAGGTGTTGACAGTGGCGGCCAAGACAGCTGGGCCGGCAACCCACAAGGAGATTTTCTTCCACAAAGCAGTGGTGTGCGCAGCGTGGGCTTCAACTTGTTCAGCACTTTCTCTGAAGGCTTTGGCGGCTTCTGGGTTGGCTTTGTAAGTGTGGACAGCTCTTCTGAAAGCTGGTTGTTTAAAGGCTTGTCTCAACATTTCGTGTATGTGTATATATAGTGTGAATAGATCTGGGATTTATCTCTTGGTTTAACTCTTTTCTTAGTAGAGAGAGATAAAGTTAGAAGTTTAAAAAAAAGGTAGATACGTTTAAGGCAAAACTAAAAACAACAAGGAACTATCTAATCTGAAACACAGTAGACAAAACATCAGTGGACTAAACACTCGCCTATATATTTAAATTTAAATTATAAGGA
The DNA here is from genome assembly GCA_030573535.1 of Hanseniaspora occidentalis var. citrica. Classification (NCBI taxonomy): domain Eukaryota; kingdom Fungi; phylum Ascomycota; class Saccharomycetes; order Saccharomycodales; family Saccharomycodaceae; genus Hanseniaspora; species Hanseniaspora occidentalis. The sequence goes on from JAJMDI010000015.1 coordinate 4,179, forward strand.
GATTACTTCAGGGGTTCAAAAGTATTAAGATATAAGAAGATACAGTATAAATCTATCTAATTTTATGAAATAATATCAACTAAATCATGAACGATTCGACTTTCCTGCCGATAAACAGCTTCATCATTTAAGTTCAGATGTACCCAACTAAAGTGTATTTGTAACCTCATACAATACCCCCCATTCACTACTAACCAAAAAGAGTTCAAATAAAATCACACGATTATTTCAGGTCAAGGACTAGCACTACTACTTTAAATGAAAGACTCTAAATAAAATGACATCCCAAACAACTACCAAAAGATGAGAAAACCTGCAAACAAAAAAATCTTTAAATAAAAAAAATTTGAAAAAAAAAGAAAAAGAAAAAAAATTGAAAAAAAATATTTTGAACTCAGAACAAAATGTATTTTGATTGGTCAACAAAAAAATACGTTCACGTGATATAACCATGTGTTTCGCACGTGATATTCTGGATCACAATGACAGTTATGACACTTGAGCCTATTCTCAACATGCATAAGATGTAGATATTTTTGTGTTGGTGTTTCTATTTTAAAACATCTTGGAAGATACAGATCTTGGTCCTTCAAATTTTTTTTGAGTTTGGTTCATGAATACCTCGTTCGTTTTTCTTTTGGAAAACTTTGAGGATGATCCCGTCTGGGGCGCATTTAATAAATCAGGTTGGTTAGTCAACCAGGATTCATATTTCCTCTTAACGTCAACTTCATGTACACAACTGTTTTTCAATTGATTCCCAATAGTGAACCACCCGGGCCTAGTGTTGTGGTCTCTGCCAAAAATTTCCAACTTTCTCGCATGTTTCCCACATAATCTCTCACACATTCCATATAGTTCATCTGGTTTTCTTGATGTCTCTCTAGTATATGAAACAATCAAATCAATATCTTGCTGTCTATTTAACCATTTTGGAGATCCTTTGATACCAACAAGCAAATGCTCTTTGCTGTGATTTAACCAATGCCCTGTTCTTCCGGTAACAATAGTTCTGCCCAACTGGTTGATTTTGATCCAACTCAATTCATTTATTACTTTGTACCCCCATTTTTCTAAACTTTCTTTACCCAACTCAACTGATCTTCCTGTAACCCACAAAAAAAAAATGCCTTCATCTTGTAAAACATTCAATGGCATTTGCAACAACTCGTTGTCATTGCAAGTACCGTATGGTAAATTCATATGGATATTCCATGCAGGATCTGCAATAACACAACTGAATTTCCCTAGTATATTAAAATCAAATTTCCGAACATCACATCTAATCCATTGTTTGGGTAACAATGTTTTAGATTTGACATTCTCTCCATGTGTAAATAATCCACTTGGTTCGTATTCTTTATTGTCAAGTACTTTTGATAGCTTTCCCTGCTCTTTGTCCCTTTTGAAAACATTAGGGTTGTATTGAAGGTAATGGATATACCGACATGAGTTCAATTTATGACAGGTATCTAAATAAGAACAATCTCCTAAACTCTTATCTGTGTGTTGCTTTAGATTTATAACATAGTGAATACGAGTTTTAAAACAATCTATGGTTTCCTTTGAAAGATCAAGAATATTTATTCTATCAAAATCAGCAACATTCATCACTTTATTGTTTTGAATTTTAACGTATCTTTCCAACTTCCTTGCATGTTCAACGTCATTGCAAATTGAAATATATAACTTAGGTTTTAACGTATATTGAAGTTTTTCTCTGTGTAATTTTTTAAACCCTGTTTCTACTTTTAAAATTTCTTGTAGTTTATAATAAATCTTGGCATTGGGACAAGTGTTTTGCAAAGAATTTTCATTTTCATTTTCAGAATTGTCATACATATCTAAAACATTAAACAATCTACTTGTTATATCATTTTCCTGTTTCCCATCTGTCTCATCAATTGCTGGGTCAACTACTGTTGTCTGTTTAGTATATTTGCTGTTGTTCTGCTCATTTGTCTTACCTAACGATGTATGTAAAATATCTAATAAATAACCGCTGAAGTTACAAATTCTGTCCCCATAAATTGTATCCAGCTCAATATCAAAGCACCCGGGCTCAATGTTTTCAATCATGAGCAACATAGCCTTGAAATCATCATAACCATAATCTCTACCTGTGTAACACCCCGTTGATTCTCGTTCAATGTCAATAACAGCTTCATCATAGTCAAAATTATTTTTCTCCATGTTGCTTTTACAAAATAAAGCATACACAGATTTGATATCTCCGCAAACTGGATAACTGGATATCATAATGTGATTTTCCAAAAGATACTCAACTAAATCTAATACTAATACTTGTTGTGGCTCATTTTTATAGATCATTTTTTATCTGGATCAATGTTACTCTGTGATATCTTTTGTGTGTTTGTTTTGTTTTCTATATATGTTTTTTTTCTTAAACTACTTTTTATTGAAAGCAATCAAAAACTCTCTTTTTCCTCCACTATCAATTAATCTTGCATCACTTGTTAATCAATATAAAAACTTTAATTAATAAAATGAATCATGAATTTGATGTTAAAAACGTCTTAAAATCAAAGGGAACACCAACCCACCCCCCGCCCCTGTCATCGATTATTTGGGGTTTTTTTTTTTTCTGTTTAGTCACATGACATGTTCTGTTGCAATTGAAAGTGTGAGAGAATTGAAATTCAATTCAGCCGCCGAAAGGTTAAAACTTTTTTAAAAAAAAAACAATTGTGCGGGTAATGATAATATTTTACAGAACCATTCAGTAGCAAAAGTAAAAAACAAAAAAAATAAAATAAAAACAAAAATAAAAATAAAAACATGGCCATAAACATAAACATAAACATAAACTTAAGACTATTTCATAAACACTTAGTGTACTGATGCATTCAGAAACATGGTTTACATTTCAACTAAAATAATAATAAAATAAATAAAGCACTACTAAGATCACACAGGGTTTTGTTATAGACGTTATCACAATCAAAAATTTGAAAGCTTTGTTTTTTTTTTTTCCATACACAGAGACTTTCACATAAAACTAAAAATAATGGAAACCTTTCAATACGATGAAAAGACCACAGAAACATACCCGCTGTTTGAGCACTTGAACTCAACTTATAAACCTAGAGTGTCCTATCATTATAATCCCAGTGTGTCCAAGTATCATTATGGTGTGAAACATCCAATGAAACCGCATAGATTGATGTTGACAGATCATTTGGTGTCAGGGTATGGGCTACACAAGATCATGGACTTGTATGAAACAAGAGAGGCAAGCAAAGAAGAGATGGAAGAATTTCATACCAAAGATTATGTTGAGTTTCTATCAAAAATCACCCCAGAAAATCTATCGAAAACTAGTAGAAGAACTTTAGAGAATTTTAATATAGGTGATGATTGTCCGATTTTCCATGGATTGTTCAAATATGCCTCGAAATATGCTGGTGCATCGTTGGATGCCTCAAGAAAATTAGTGAATGGGCAAGCAGAAATTGCCATTAATTGGTCTGGTGGGTTACATCATGCCAAAAAATCATCTCCTTCGGGATTTTGTTATGTGAATGATATTGTTTTGGCTGCATTGAACCTATTGAGATATCATCCAAGATTGTTGTATATTGATATTGACTTGCATCATGGGGATGGTGTGCAGGAAGCCTTTTATACAACTGATCGTGTGTATACTGTCTCATTCCACAAATACTGTGGAGAATATTTTTTCCCTGGTACCGGTGATGTTGATGAAGATGGTATTGATAAGGGGAAACACTACTCTTTGAACGTTCCGTTGAATGATGGGATTGATGATGATTCATATATACATTTGTTCAAATCCATTATTGATCCCTTAATCAATTCTTACAAGCCAACAGTTATAATATTACAGTGTGGAGCAGATTCCTTAGGTCATGATAGATTGGGTGCGTTCAATTTAAACATCAAAGCACACGGAGAGTGTGCAAAATTTATAAAATCTTTTGGAATTCCTTTATTGGTTTTAGGTGGTGGTGGTTATACTCCAAGAAATGTTTCTAGATTGTGGACTTATGAAACGGGGATTATGAATGACGTTCTTTTAAATGAAGAACTTCCACATAATATTCCCTTTAGAAACACATTTGCTCCAGATAAATCATTGTATCCTGTGTTGGACGACTTGTACGAAAACAAAAATTCGAAAAGATACTTGGAAGATTTGAGAATCAGATGTTTAGAAAATATTAGATACATGCAAGGTGCCCCAAGTGTAAGAATGGATGCAGAAATAATACCTACCAGGGATATCAGAGGTTTGACCGAGGAGGAAGAAGAATTGATTAAAGAGTGGAATGAAGAAGATGAGAGATATAAGCTTTTAGAAAAAGACGCATCTAGGGTAGGAGAACTATATTGATTTAATGAACATGTTGTCTTTGTAAATATAAAATAAATGGTTATTCATATGGGATTTTTTTTTTTGGATTTTTTTTGTTTTAAAATTTAATAGGATTTATAGTACTGTAGATGATATATATTAAAGTATTTGTTGTCTTATTTCTGTGTTTCAGTATTTATTTCAAAACTCAAAACCGTAAACGTAATTTGTGTTATTCTATCTGTTCTGATATTAACCGCGTCTCGTGATCAAAAAATTCTATAAAATGGTAATATTCTGAATATATCTGCAGAATAAAAAGTGCTGAGCATTTTATGAAAAAAAAATGTACAGTAAACAAAAACGAATCACGATGAGGAACTCGATGTTTCAAAAATGTTCTATGTGAATAGGACCAATGATAATCATCTTGTAATTCGTGTTTACAATTTTACTAATTTTTGATTTTTGACTCGAGAATATAAACTACTTTTTAAACCTCCAATAAACAGGAACAATAAATTCATTATCCATAACTTTCCAAGACACCCATAATTGACCACTCAAGTAAATCACAATGAGTGCACAGGGAATAAAACGAGATTTATCAACCCACCATTACGAGCTCATCAACGATAAAATAAATCAATATCTGAAATATATCTCATTGTTACTATCACTTGTATTGCTTTATCAGATTTTTCAGAATATTTATAAAATAGCACTGTACAGATGGATACACAGGAGTCTTCTCAACTTGTGTAGCGTTTCATCGTTTTTTAATTTTCTGCCAAATAATGACAATATTGAAAACCTTCATGATCCTAAAGATGGATGTATACTGATTTGGCAGAAAAACAAGCACATAGAAAAAATAATGTGGGATTTTTTAGATTACATAGAGGACTATATAAACAAATAATTATACATAAGAAATTTAAACATCGGCATTCAAATCAACATTACCAATAGCCCAAATGTCTCTTTCATCTTCAAATCTGTCACTAAACATTGCTTCCGCATCACCACCTGCTTCAATTCTTTCCCTTTCAACTTTGGCCAATCTTGTAGCAACTCTTTTAGTGTATTCAGAGATAGATCTGTTCAGAAGAACAGTACCAGAATAGTTTGTAATTTCTTTGCCTTCTTGATTATCAAACCAAGCTTTAAAAGCTTCTTGTTCAACGTCTTCAACTAAATTGAAAATTGCCAAATAAGCCTTTTCAGCAGCCAATTTGATTGGAACAATAATATCTCTGACACAACTGAAACAATTTGGAACGATGATTTCCAAGTTTGGTTTAATGCACTCTGTGTATTTAAATCTGGCCAAAGTTCTGATAATAATTAAGGCCAATCTTCTAGAGTCTAAAGATGAAGAAACTGGCTCAACCATACACTTAGATAATTGTGAAACCAATTTTTGAATGTTTTCAGAGCCAACCTCAAATGGTACATCAGTCTTAGATGCTTTATTAAAAGGTGATTTAGTTTCTCCTTCTAGCAACAAAAACTTACCAATGGCAATTAAAGTGTTGTCACTAATGTAAGGTAATTTATTGTCACTTAAACTGATCATGTAATCAACAAACTCTTCTTTCATAGCAAAAATGTGTTCTGGAGCATCTTTTAAAAATGCGTTTAAAGTCAAAACCCCAAACTTCATGGATTCAACATCACCGTTTTCATCTTCATTACCAACAGCCAAAACTTTTTCTCTCAAAATATTTTTGGCTTCTTCAGGTTTCAAAATTTCAGAAATGGAACCAATCAATCTAGCATAAGCAACGGCTAATTTTTCATTGTCTACGACCAAAATTTCATCTTCAACCAATTGAACAATATTGACTTTACTAACTTCATTCAATTTACTACCCGTCTTAGAAACAACTTCCATCAAAGCTTTCAACATGGCGGTCTTAACACCATAATCGGTAGCTTGTTTAGCCCCTGAAACTAATTCAACTACTAAAGGATCAACTTTTGGTTGGTATTCAATCAAAGTACCTAAAGCTTTGGCTGCTCTCAATCTTAATGTTTCGTTAGAGGCATCGCCTAATGATTTCACAAAAGTTCTTTGTAATTGAGGAACAAAAGGTCTTAAGAACTGAGGAACTTTAGCAAATAAGATATTCAAAGCAAACAAAATTGCAGCCTTGATATCACTGCTAAATCTTTCACCAACAACTCTGATCAATGGACCTGTGATGACAGTGACATAAGCTCTCAAATTAGTAGCTGGGGTTTTAGAAACAATATTTGCAATAGCCAATGCAGAAGCTTCTCTTTCGTCACTGGTACCATACATCAAACCTTGTAAAAAGATAGGTAAGACACAATTTGGACCTTTTGGTAAAGAGAATGCAAACAAATCTTCGCCAGGTTTCCCAACCATATCTAAAGCTTGTTTGGCTGGCTTGACCAACGATTCCAAAGTACTCTTGTCTTGTTTCTTGACCAAGGAACTTAAAGCGGTAAATGCATTCTTAACAATATTTTCATCTTCTTCATCTAAACTTAAAATCAATTGTGTAACAAAATCTTGAGTGTAAATGTGATAGTCTAAAACAGTGTTTTCAAAGAAAAATGGTAATCTTTCTAAAATTACTGCACGTTTTACTGCATCTTCGTGTTTAGTCAAAGCTAAAACTTGTTGTAGTAATGGATGTAAACCTTGATCGTCTTTAACAGAAACAAAAATTCTATCCAAGGCCAACCCAATATCGGCTTTTTCTTCAGATTGTGGGTCCAAGGTGACTAGAGTATCAACTAATGAATTGATAATGACAGATAATCTTTTGAACAAAGCGGAACCAGCAACTTCCGCCAAAGACCCTAAGGCACGAGCTTTGAAAGAGTCGATTGGTGGAGACATCAATGTAGGAATCAAAATTGGGAAAATTATTTCACTCTTAGTAGCCATAATCTCTTGCAAAGCCAATAACGCATATTCAGAGCTTTCCTCAGAGTTCAACATGTTTAGCAAGTATGGGATAATTTCATCAACAGCGACCTTACCAACGGCAGTTTGGAATGAATCGAAAGCAAAAGCGGCAGCTTCTCTAACTGTTTCATCGCCATCGACCAATGTTTTTCTAATGATACTGACAATAATATCTTCAAATTCATATAAGACACTGACATTAGAAGACTCGATCAACTCGTGTAATGCAATACAGACACCTTGTCTAGCATTAGAGTCTGTAGATTTTTCTAACGACTCATCCAAAGTTGGTAACAATTGAGACAAAGCATTACTACCAACTCTTCTAACCAAATCACCCAAGGTTTGAGCAGCAATAGATCTCAAAGTAGATGATGAAGAAGCTAAATGAATAACAATGATGTTCGTCAATGTAGGTAAAATTTCCTTGACAGTTCTTGGTGTGTTTGGAACCAAAGCTTTCCAAACATCAACAGTGGCTGCACGAACAAGACCTGAAGTATCAGATCTACAAACAAAGAAGGAAGATAAAATTCTATCACGTCTTTCAACACCAAGAACTTCAATCATTTGTTTACTAATTTCACCGTGTTGAGTACCCATGTCTTCTTCATCTTCCTCAAACTCATTCTTAGAAGAAATACCGGTGACTTGGAACAACAAATCGGCTGTCAATTGGACAGAAGACAATCTAATTCTATCATTTTCGTCAAACATACCACGTTCTAATTCTGGTAATAACAAATCAATAGCCTTGTTTGCATAGTTTTTCACAATCAATTTACCAGCTTTCATAGAAGTATCTCTGATAACCTCATTGGTGTCAGCCAAACCAGCCAAGATTGGCTGAATGATTTGGTTGATGTATGGAGCAAATTGTGCACCAAAACAAACTGGTAAAAACAACAATAACGGAATAAAACCCTCACGAATAAATGATCTGTAGTTGCTAACCCCAGCCAAAATAGTTGGTAGTAATTCGTCCAATTTGTATAAACCAATACCGCTGATAACTTCGGATAAAGCTTGTGCAGACCCCAAACGGTCACCAGCCTTGCTTTCGTCGCTCAAAGTATCCATCAATCTTGGAATCAAGTTAGGGAATTGGTCTTCACCTAATCTTTCAACCAAAGCACCTAAAGCACGGGCAGCTGTAGCTCTAGTTTGAGGAACAGGGTCGACCATTGCTGTTTCAACTTCCTCAATCAAAGTATCCAGGTACGGAATCAAATCTTTGGCATCGACTAAAATAGCCATGTTACCAACAATTTTACAAGCAATTCTTTTAGTGTTGGCACTTCTATCACGCATACCTCTGTGAATAACATGAATAATCAAAGCTAAAGACGGACCATCAATGTAATGAACAAATTGAGTTTGAATTAAAGCATTCAACGCTTCTTCTGTGTGTTTTGTTGGATCACCAATAGCTTTAATCAAAATAGGAACCAAATTTTGAATTTCAGGATTTCTAATAACTTCACCAAATCTGTTCAAGGATTGATCAGCTGCTTTTCTCACTTCTTTATGTGTATCGTTTAATACCCCAACAATTTCTGGAACAATTGTTGACAACGAAGCAGAAAGTTGAGTTGGATCCAAATAAGCCATAGACCCTAATAATTCAACAGACCCTCTTTTTGTTCTCCAAGCAATATCGTCCAAATTATCAATAGCAACAGGAATCATTTTCTTGACACCAAAACTAGTAGAATGAGACATAATAGTCTTAGCAGCTTGTGTTGTTGCATCACGGACCTCAGAGGATGAATCACCCAAGTTTTTCAATAGATATGGCAGAACCTCAATGACATATGGTTCAAAATATTTACCTAGCAACTTAGATAAAGTTTCAAAACAGTATGCGACAGCTTCTCTTCTTTTGGAGTCTTTTTTATCTTCTGACGCTTCAATCAAGTTTCTAACAATCGCAAATTCTGATAAAGAAGAAATACCATAACCTTTAACTAAACCTGCAATACCCCAAGCAGCACCCCTTCTAACATGAACAGGAGCAGCAGAATCGAATAGCTGATTAAATAAATTGTAAGTGAACTCTTGAACTCTTGGTCTAAATAATTGAACCAACGGTGAGATACAATATGCAACAGCTTGATGAACATCTTCAGAAGGAGTTGTTAAAGCATCTAACAATTTGATAACAATATCACCGACTCTTGGATCAGAAGCAGATAAATGTTGTGCCAAAGAACCGTATAAGATGACAACATTTTCCTTCACAGTTACATCGTTTTCAGTTGCTAAAGAATGTTCAAAAATTGGAATCAAATGTTCCACGTTGGATGCCCCGTGTGCAGTCAACATAGCAATACCGGCTTCTTTAATTTCTTGTCTAACAATTATTTCCTTGTCACCCAAAGCACCGGTGTCAACTAAAAACTTAACAAAGTTAATAATTTCTTCAAGTGGAGTAGTTTCATTATAATATTGAACGCACTCTTTTAAAGCAATGGCGACAGTACTTCTAGCTTCCCATGGATCTTTTTGTTGAGATGCGGGAACGGCAACCAAACCATATTCATCTAAAATATCTTTCAAAGGTTGAGCTTTTTGTAGGTACAATTCCATAGCTTCTTTCACGTAGTGATAGAAAGAGTTGAACTTTTCTGATGAACCCAACAAATTAGCTGCAGAGGCAAAGGCTCTAGCAACAAATAATCTCAAACCACTGTCTTTGTAAGTAAAAAATCTGTTTAATAAAGAATCGATTAGTTGTTCTTCAATCTTGAATTCATTTGATTCCCAAATCATTTGAGCTAATTCCCTGTTTGTTTCTTCTTCGTCGAATAAAGAAACAAAAATTTCTGGAGGACATGACATATATGGTTGCAAATCAAACTCTTCATCTAAGGTTTCCAAAATTGTAGTTCTAACAAATTGATTAGGAGTCATGATACTCGATAAAATCATTTGAAGATCGCCTTCTGTTGGGGATACAGAAATATTTTGACACAAGGTGTTAAAGCAATCCTTTGCCATTTTAGCTTTTGAAGAAATCGACAATAAAGACAAAACGACGTTCAAAATGTTTTCTCTTGGAATTGTGCTATCTTGAAACTCTTCTGCGTGAGACAAAATAATCTCAATGGCCAACAATAAATGTTCTTCTTCTTTTTCTTCTTCTACAAACTCGGTCTTTTTAACTTGTTTGCTAGAATTCTTGACAGCACTCTTTTTACCTTCTTCCAAAACGTTTGTTAATAAAGGAAGAACATATGTCAAGTTTGAAGAAGAAAACGGAACTTTATCAGCCAAAAACTTAATTCTAAACAATACTCTAGAAATCAAATCCAAAACTGGTTCTGCCAACAAATTTTCTGGAATATGTTTAATTTGATAAGCACGAACAATAGCAACACCAATAAAGTATTTAATATTTCCTAATTTTTCGGTCAAATCATTAGACAAAGCCAAAAATACAGTCAGAGGAATTTCGCCAAGTAAGATGTAATATTGTTCAACTTTTAACAAGTTCAACAATTCGTTTACAGCAACTGGGTACCATTCAGATAACCCATTGTCAACTTGCTCCGCATCTTCAGACAAAGCTTCAATTAATCTGATGGCAGAGTTTAATGAGTTATAGGAGTTAGCAACCCTAGCTCTAATGTTTCTTTCTTTTTCTAGTTGTTCATCCACTAAAATCTGTTCCTCCTTGGTGTATTTACGAGCCACTCTTTTAGCACCTCCAGATGATGCTTGTTTCTTTCTAATGTCTTCTTCCCATTTCAAGGTTTCATAATCTTTAGAATTCTTGCTGACTTGACTAGCTTTTTTCATTGACATGGCTTCAATGACATCAATAGTCATCGTTCCATCGACACCATTTCTCCAAATGTGAATGTCTTCTTCTGTGAAAGTCCTTACGTTGTTTAATTCAGAATTGAAATTCTTCAAAATTCTTTGAGCAATGATTGGAGCCATAACTTCTGAGTTGATAAAAGAAGAGTATGCAAAACTCTTAAAAACAGCATTTCCTAAAGGTGAATTGACAATTTTAGTTTGATATGAATATTTTTCAAATTTGGAAGCACAATATTCGGAGTTTTCTGCCAAAACAATTTTAGGATCTAAACCTGCATTAATAGCTAATCCCGCCCATCCCATACTCTTCTGTAAATATTTGGTACTCACCTGTGCAGCATACATTAAGTCAACCAAAATTTTGGCTGACAATTCCTTGTTGTCAATCTTTTGAGATAACACCATAAAGATAGACGATATATAACGTTGAGATATATGCAATTCTTCCTCCAATGTTTTGATGTCGTTGATTGACAAATATTCCAAAGCATTGATAACAGCTGTAGAAATTAAAGCTGGGTTTTGCAAAAACAATGCTGAAAAGTTTTCAATTGAGGCTAATCTTTGTTCTTTAGGTAAAGTAGTAGATAAACAAGTTTGAGTAATGTTTAAGCCCAAATTCAAAACGCTGTCTTCAGATTCAAACCATTCATCATAAGTTTTTTTATTTAAAAATTTCAAAGAGCCAAAAATAGACACATGATCGAATTTGTGATTATTTGTCAAAGCCTCCTTCACAAAAGAAACAATGTCTGCTGAACTAATAATAAAATCTAAGACAACAGGGGAGGTATCTTTGTCCATATTGGATAATAAGGTTGAAGCCCAAATTTTTCTAGTTGATATTTTTTTATCAGAAACACCCTTGGAAACAGCACTCAAATATTGTGTCAAATCTTCAGATGTTTGAACATTCAAATGTTTGAAAAATGAATTTAAAATAGCAATTAAAACAGCTTCATTGGATTCTTTTGAAAGATAAGGGAACAAGGATTTAACAATACTCAAACTAGTATTCTCGTTGGTGGATGGAATATTTCTGATAATTTTTGCAGCATAGCTTTTGTAATCAGAATTCAAATTGGTTTTCAAATTCTTAAACAACTCACTGATAATCTTTTCATAAAATGAAGCATCAAGATTTTCATGTTGCACTAAACAGCAAAGAGTTTCTAGTGCATTGATTCTGACGTTTTCTTTACTGCTTTTCAAATTACTAAATGTTTGTGACATTAATTTAGAAGACGTAAAAATTTCACCAACTTCAAAGGAAATTAAACTACTAGAAAATAATTTTGCAGTCAAAGAAAATGCATTGTCTGGAGATCTCAAATTCATTTTTTCCAAATTAGGAACAAAAAATTCTTGAAACAATTCTTTAGTCATAAATTTCTTGAAAAATACTTCCAAATTGACAACGACTGCTTCAGGAGAAGGAATAACTTTTCCCAATAAAACTTGTTTCCCAATAAAATCACAGGATTTTTTAACCAAAGAATCTGTGAATTGAGAGTTAGTTGGTGTTTTCAAATTGCAACTAACTGCATACTTGGATAAAGCACCCAACAAAGTAGTGGTACCTGAAATAGGGGCCTTTGTGAAAACTTTATCAAAGTATGATAAAGATTCTAACTTTTCAACTAAATTGAACTTGCTCAAAGCAAAAACTCTGGTGGAAGATTTTAAAACGTACACTCTCAATCTTTCTTGATGTTTAAGTGTTCTTGTATTTCTGTTATAAGATAATTCAATATTCTCTGCAATACGAATGTACAAATCAAACAATTTCAAAAATTCGTCATCAGTGACGCTATCTTCAGGAGATGAAAAAATAAGTTCGGTAAAAGATAAAATCCAATCTAAAAGGTTCAAAAAATCACAGGTAGCATGAGCATCTGGTTTATTGTTGGTGATAATTGAGTCAATGAAAGTAATATATTTGCTCAACATTTTAAAATCTGTGTTCTTGATAATATTTTTGAAAATCGAAGTGACTAAATTTTTCGAAGCAGTATCCTCATATTTTGTGTAAGTTTCTAACAGAGATTGAGAAATTTTTCCATAGTAACTTAACATTTCTGGAGAAGAGTCATTTTCAACGGCTTCGTTAATTTTGCTCAATGTGTCAATTCTGCTTTTCACACATTGACCAGCCACGTTTTGGCTTAACAATTCAGTAATATTTTCCATTTTTGTTTTATGTCAAACCACAATTAACCCAAACTATGTTATATGATGTCTTAGCAATTTAATCTATCTCTTTTTTAAGTATTTAAACTATCTGGGTTACTTGAAGACTGGTTTCTTTTGGTTTTTGCTTTTACTGAACAAAAGCCCATCAAAAATGTCTGCAAGCCATCGGATATTGAAAGAATGTGTTACAGAACAAAACACCCATCGTTGAAAAATTTTATTTTCAAAAAAAAAGAAAGAAGCTTGAGAATTATTTTTGCTAATGGCACTTGTACCTGCTCGGGTAACAAGGGTTTTTATATGCGGCTAAAATGCGGAACCTGAATTTACCTACATTTCACTCGAAGTTCTAAAACAACGACCCATGAAATTGAAAAAAGTTCCTGGAGAGATGCCTTTATAGTTATAAGATCTAACTAAGAGAATATGAACAATGAGAATAATTATTCACCTGTTTTTTTAAGACATCTGAATATTTCAAACTGTGTTATTTTTTTAATAAGAAAGGGGACTCCTGAAGACAGCTATTTTTATTTATATACCAGTGCTAAGGAACTATTTCTGACTTGTGGCTTATCTTGATAAAAGTCTCTCGGGTTCTCCACTCAACTTGGCGACTTGAAGTTTTATTTTACTATTTAATATTTGAATAGAAAAAATTGATTCAAATAAGAAACTATTTTTAGGAGAATCAAAAATTTATTTGATGACTATGAAGTCAGTATTGGTTAATAAAACATTCTTTCATTGTACTTGAAAGCGCCAATCCCAACTAGTAAACTTCCATTCTTATCTATTTAAAATAATAGTTGGGGTAAAACCAGTTTACAAAACTAATAATCTTTGTCAATAGAACCTAAAACACTTACGCTCTCAAAGACGTGTGTATTTTTTTATCTGAATAAACGTGTAGTCTTTTGAAATGTAAAAAATGATATTGATAGCCACAAGATGCATAAAAAGCCATCCGGTTGAGCTACAAATTCTCGAGTTTTTTTTTAAGAATCATCTGCTTTAGGAAATCTCCCTCCATCCTAACAAATACCATACATCTATTTTCAATACAAGGACTGAGTCGGAAAGTTTTTTTTGAAACCGATTCATGGTAAACTTGTTGCAGACCTTTGCATATATTTATCAGAACAAGAATAAATCATTAAATTTGAAGGGACTTGTTAGTTCCAAAAATTAAAATTTTTTAGTCAGCAGATCAAAAATATGAAAAATATGAATAAATGGGCAGCAATCGATGAAATAAAGTCGCTTTGCTTAATTATGTAACTTCAATTATCACTAAAAACATACATATATTTAATTATTTTTATATTCTTTGCAAAATAGGATTTATTTTTAAACATTAAGTAGAAAAGGTTTCAATTCCTGAAATTTTCCTTTTTTATGTTGCTCTGGATCATGATTATTAGATCAAATAATCATTTTTCTATACTTGCTAAATAGTTATAATAGTGCATCAAAAAAATATTCTAAACATGAAGCGTCTACACAATGTGCGATAAGCTTTCAAGTACATGAGTGAAAAACTCGTTACCCATCGTTTTTAGATTTAGATTTTTTTTTGCTAAAAAATGAAATTATACTGTTAGTCCCCTTCTTTCTACTTTTTGAATCGTCATGTACACCTGCATTTGTTAAATAACCGGTCAGACCGCTAGACTTCTTTTTTGACGAAGTAATGCTAGAAGTTTGAGAATTATTTTTAGAAAGTGGCAGACCCCCTGAATCTACCATTGTGTTAACTTTACTTGCCGACGAGCTGTTACTGCCTGTAGATTTTACTGGATACAAATGGTGAGCAACTTCGGATAATTTACCACCGACAGTAGTATTTTTTTGTGTTGCAGAATCCCCGTCTGATATGTCATGAAATGATTCTGCAAACAAATTTTTGACCACGCCAGTATTGGTATTGGCCCTTTTTAAAGAAGGAGGCTTTCCTGCTGATTTTGTACTGTCAATATCTGCCATATTGTAATTAAAATTTGAGTTGGATGATCCGACAGATGATCTCGTAGAAACACTTGTTATACTGTTTTTGTGCTGTTGAGATAATAAAATTTTCAATAATTTTGGGTCAGCTTGCGTTTGAGCAGGAATGCTTGTAATAGGTGTAGTAGGAGTAACTGGCGTTGCTGGAGTTGTTGGCAAAATAATGATATTATCAAATTTTCCCATGTCCTTAATCACAACACCTTTGGAATGTTGATTTTGACCTTTAGCATATGTATCCAACATTACAATTTCATGATTTAGTCTTGCTCTAATACTTTTCAAAGATTTTGTCAATTCAATACAGTTTCTGCATCTAACCATCAGAGAAATATCGTATAGGTACACAGTAGTATCATAAATCAATTCCATTATGTACTCTACAGGTGATTTGGATCCTGGAGATGCCAACATTTCCAAAGTTAGCATATTCAATTTAGACTCACCATGTCTTGATTTCGTCTTGTTGGTAGAGCTAGAAGTGTATCTTTCATCTTTGAATGAATCGTTGTTGAAAGCGCTGCCTCTTGGAGACCCAGTTCTCTTAGGGAAAGGACTATTCCCTTCTACGGGTGTTAATGGATCAATCGATTCTTCAACATATTGCTGTTGCAATCTTCTTGAGGCTTTGTTGATTGAGACCAAACCAAACCCATACTTGTCTTTAAAAGATGAATTATTTTGCTGTGTTGGAATGTTTGAAAGCCCAGACATGCTAGCAGTTGATGATTTTCCGGTACTTGACTGGCTATCAGGCAAAGAGTCGGAGCTAGAAGAGGATAGCGAAGATCTAGAAGAGCTGGAATCATATAACCTTTCATCCTGCGACAACGTTTTTGATAATTCATTCATGTTAAAATTTTCATCTGAGTTTTCTTCTATTTTGGAGATTGTGTTAAATAAGTTTAGATTTTTGGTTTTTTGTGAAGAAACGTTCTTCAAAGCAGTTAATTTTAAGTCTTTTGACGATGGTTTGGAAATACTTGACTTTGGAGACACGTTTGCAAATTCTCCAGGTATTTCAGTATTCGAGTCTACGCTCCCAAACCTCATACTTGAACTTTTTCTAAAGATTGGTCTTTCGTAGTCATTTTGGTTTACACCAAATCCTGTAGTACTCCCAATACCAGAGCTAAATAAAGAGCCTTTAGAAAATCTTGATGAAGTTGATCTTGACTTTGAAGATGCATCACCGTCATCAGTACTTATAGAAACAGCTCTGCTAGCCTTTTTCAAAAGGTCGTAGTCTAAATATCCATCGTCGACACCTTTTAAAGATTTCTCCAATTCTAATAAATCTTGGTAGTCACTATTTCCTTTCAAATAAAGGTGTAAATCTTCCGGGGTTTCAGTTCCTTTAAAATACTTATCAGCTGCTTTCAGATACAACTGTTTCAAATTTTCACACACTGTTACCAATGAAGCTTCTTTTTTACCAATGATAGAATAAATCACCTCACTCATCAAATCGTATAAAAGAGGTACTTCATATAATTTCGCCATGACAAAAACGTCCAAACTTACTGGTTGTAATGGCCATTTTGGATTAACTTGGCCTGTGTAGAAAAACTCAACAAAAGCGTCAACAGAAGCGTGAGTCCATGGCATATATAGTAATCTTGGAATCATCAAAGGCTCTAACTCACTATTGATAGACGAGGTAATACTATGCGTACTATCGAAAGTCGCAGAGCTCAAACTTCTAGTATCAGTTGAAAAACTTTGATTCTTTTCTCCCTGGGTTACTTGGGCAGAAAAACTATCGTTACGCAAACGTGAGTTAGCAAATACATTGGTATTCCCAGGATTAACAATGCTGCTTCTCTGAGGAGAATGCGATTCATTGTGCGAGAATGATTTTTGTCTATGTGTTCTTTTATGTTGTGGTTGTTGCAAAGATTGAGAGTTGAATCCGGCTAAATAGCTAGTCGGGATGTGGTCTAAATCAGACAGAGATGATCTTCTTCTGTCCAGGAAAACTCTGTCAATAGATGATCTTCTTGAACCAAAAGGCGAGTTTCTCAATGAAGACTTTTCAGAAATCAGGTCAATACTGTTAATTGAAGATCTTCTTCTGTCGCTCAGATACATGCTGTTTAAAAAATGTGATGGGCCAGTGTTAAGATTTCCTTCAGAAAAAATGCTTTGTTGAGCAGGAAGACTTGGTGGCAAGCTTGTTGGGGCGTGAGCTTGTGGAGGTAATTTATTGGTACTAATAGTAACTGAAGCTAAAGGCTTCACATGAGTTTTGATTAAATTATTGTGATTTGTCAAATTGTTAGAGGTTAAGGATGATGGAGCTTCAGAAGAAACAGATGGCTCTCTTGATGAATGAGGTGATATATTATTACCGTTGTTAAAGTTATTACTGTTGTGCATTAAACTCGTGGTAGTGGCAGACGTCCTTCTTGATCTGCTCATCCTTCTTGATGGTACATTCTTTGATCTAGTTGAGCCTGAATCACCAAAATCGTTTGTGATATTAGTTGAAGAATTCTCGTGAAATGGAACTCTGAAAACCATACCAGTTGTAGAAGAAGTTGTAGGAGCTTGTCTCTTAGAAGAAGACGACGATGATAACGAATCGATAGGTGTAGATGAAGTAGCTCTTGAAAGTGGCGATCCAATTGGCTCTTGTCTATCATCAGCATCTGTCGGACCTCCTGAAAAATCATCTCCAGTGTGTTTGCTGTTATTATCTTCAATTATTTCTGGGACATCAATATGAGTTTGAAACTCACTTTTATTTGGATCCGTGTTTATAGTTGTAGCGGAGTGATTTGAAATATTCGGTGGTGTTGATTTTGATACTTGTCTTTCCTTTAACATTGAGTTCACCGTATTCAAATGTCTTAATCTAGAAGCATTCAGACCTGTTGTGGTTGAAACACTGGAAAATTTCGAGTTTTTCCCAGAATTAGTATCGTACTCATTCACTGCTGCAGTATAACCTTGTGCTAAAATTGCATCAAAGTATCTTCCCCAACGCTTTCTCAAAAGCACTAATGAACACCAAGTGGATTTGTCATCGGAAGAAACTAACTCGATGTCGGATACTTTATCTGCATAAACCGATAGTGAGGCTTTTCCCAAAACCATTGCGTACGGTGGTAAAACTGAGCTGTTAGCAGTCATGTTTGAAGTTGGTGTCGAATAATCAGCATACTCTTTGTATCTTTTCAAATTGGAATAGTTTCCCTCCATTAGAGGTGTGCTATCAAAAATAGGAAACATATCTTTGGAGCCGATTTCTCTTGAAAGATTCGGTGTAGCGACATCTTCCAATAGGTAGTCATGAATTTGTTTTAAATTCACATTAGTAGAAAATGTAGAGTCTTGGTGAAACAAAGAAGTGACTGTCAACCCAATAGACAAAAGATGGTCAAATTTTTGTAACAATGGGGCATACATAGAATTTCTAACAGAAATATAATTTCCATCCTTTGAACCTATGAAAAGTGCTTTATGGTGAGACTCCCAAATAAAAGAATTTGATACTAAATGATGTGGGCATATTTCTTTGTCAATACAACTTGTATTTAGTTCGACCCATTTACCTGTCAAAATGTTATAGCAGTAAGATCTAAACTCCAAAAATTCTTCATCACGCTCAACAAAATTATTGTCTACTGACTGTATGTGTGAGGTTTCTTCATTCCTCGTATTAAACAATGCGCTTTCGCTATTGTCACTTCCAATGTTCCTTAAGTTTGATGGCTTATTTTTTCTATGTTTAAAGGCTAAAGAAGAACTTGCAAATGTTTTTGGATATATGATGTTATTATTCAAACGATTCGACAATGAAGTGTCTTCCCCTTTGAATTGACAGTATCCACATATAATTAAATTCAACCCAAATACACCGCCCATAGGAAATCTCAATTGTCTATTTAAAGACTTCAACTTTGAATCAAAATCATCCGACAAAATATCAAAGTATTTATGTTTCTTGGGCGAAGAAGAACTATTTAGAGGGACAACTATTAATGGATTATTCTCTGTTTTTCTGTAAACAACTAGAGAAGCCACATCAAGTTTATTCTTAGAGAATGCAAAACTCAAATCATTGTTTGGACGCATAGGTGTCGACTTTTCCAGTTTGTTATCATTATTGCATTTTTCATCGCTATTGACAGTGCTCATCTCGGTGTTACAAGAACTACTTGTGATTTTATTCAAATTAAAAGACTCTTCATCGCCTAGGTTGGCATACAAACGCCCCTCTGTGGACTCCCACTCTTGTGTTTCTAAGTTAAAGACATCGATTGTGTTCATTGGTCTGTCCAGATTGTTTAGCCCGCCCAAAATAACCAATTTTTTCGTGTATTCCTCAACAGAGTTATGTTCGTTGTCCTGCTTTTCTGTTGTTTTTGCATTAGCTCCGTCCAAGACATTTGGATCGGGCGTTGGTGATTCACTTGAACTTACGCTCTCGTTTAATTCCAAATTGGATTGACTGTTCCCGTGTATTGGTTTTTTTTTCTCGTGAATTATATGCATAGAATGGTTGTATCTTCTTGGAATAACAGAGTTTGTAAGCTGGCCACTTAGCAAGACCCACATTTTTGTATTAAGATCCAATTCCCACAACTCGTTTGTCGCAGACAAAACCTGGTTTCCATTTTCTGCGTTGATTTCCGGAGTCAACCCACCAAAACAGTATATTTTGTCATCGCATGCAATAATCGAATGGCACATTCTTGGTTTCATCAGCGGAGAAATGTCATCGTCAATGTATGTAGTGATGTGCGTCCATTTTCTAGTAATCAAATCCAGTTGAAAAACTTGATTGGAGATGCAATCTGAAATCATGTCCATGTGTGTGTTTGCTGGGAAAGAAGCAGAATCTTGTGAAGACGAAGAAGACTCCTCGTTATCTGTTTTGAAAAACGGAGAAGAACCCATCTTAGAATCGGATGGTCCTGTTGCTGATGATGAAGAAGTACCCTGATTTAGTGTAGAACGACTGGCAGCGTGTGTGTGAGCAGGACCCCTCTGGCTCAGGGCATATTGAAACCAAGCGTTCTGAATGTTGGAAGAGGTCAAAATGCTGTTTGGGTGCAAAATTTCTTCCCTTGAGTCTGTTTCTTCCACTTTACTCAAATTTGAAGTCAGACTTGTTGTTTTCTTTGCGTGATCCACCAAGGAGTCCAAAATGTTCAAAACCATACCACCAGTGACCACTATGCTGGATCTGATAATGCAACTTGCACTCCCTATTCTCTCATCCAACTGATATTTCTTCTTGTACAAAAACTTTTGCCATTCCGTTGGCTCTTTGTTGGAACCGTGTGAAAAAAACGGGTTCTGATTATCATTTGGGGGCAACTCTAACGGATAGCACCTGGTGCTCCCTGGAAGTAGAGTATTTGGCATTCTAAAAACAGGTTTTTAGTGATGGTTTTTTTTTTTCAAATATAAAATGTTTATTCGGTGTAAGATAGTAAATACTCTTGTTGTTAGTTTTTCTATCTTTTCTCTCTGTTTCTTACTCTTTCTTTCTATTAAAGGTCTGTGTCTACTCCTATGTTTTTTTTTTGAATTTTTTTCTATTTTTTTTCATAGATAATGTGTAAGTAATCATTAATCATAAATTCTGTCGTTAAATATGAACAGTTTATATAAAATATTTGTTGTATATAATATTACTTCTATCGATAGATGAAATACGTTTCATATTGTATTTTTAATACACTAATTTACACTGGAATTTGCATTATGATTAACATTTTGTTTTTGTTTGTTTTTTTTTTTTTTTTGCAGACTGTGTTGTTTAATAATTTTTGTCATTTTTTTGTTCTTTTCTTGAAATTTTCACTAGCGTTTTTTTTTTTTTTGTTTAAAAACATTGTTTCCGGGTATTAGTCTGTGTTGTTGGTATACAAACTCCCTTAAAAACATACAACTACCTAACAAGAGGTTAAAGAGGTTTTGTTTACACACAAATTCAATAATACAAAAGGATTAAATACAAAACTAAACCATATTAAACCAATTTAAAAAACAAAACAATATTAAAATTGGTAATTTATGTATAATATCAATATTATTTGTATCATTCTCATTGTTGGTAATATTAGTATTGACAGTATTTCCTGTGACTGAAGAAATACAACAATGATAGGACCAAAAAGTGGTGACACCAATCAAAACCAATTTAATTAGTTTTTCAATAAATGAAATATGCAAATAGTACTTGATAATGAATGGGTTTAAAATCAATTTGATCAAAATAGAGTTTAACAATATAGGGAAAATACAGTATCCCAACAATGAGACATTCAACAAAATTTTCTTGCTCGACTGTATTCCTTGACTACTACCATTACTATCAGCATTATTAAAATTGTTTGGTTCAGATGACCTTAGCATAGAGAATTTTTTCAAATGAACAGACCCCATAAGTATGATGATCCAACTTGCTAGGAAGTATAAGGAAAAAGATGTGTTTGAAGAAGAAGCTATTTTACTGAACAGCAAAATGAAAAGCAATGGAGCCCATAGATCACTTTCATTGTTTGCACCTGCTACAGAATTGTGTTGGTCTTGTGCTTCCAAAGAAGAAAAATTAGTATTGTCGACAAACATAGATGATGATTGGATGAATTGAGGATATATTATCAATCTCAATCTCTGGTGAATGATCTCCAAGTCTCTTCTCACTGTTTCCCACACTGACTCATCAAGAGTCCCTCTAGAAACATGTTCTATATCGTTGTCCACAGTGGCATATACATGTTCATTGACATTTCCAGAGTAAGTATAGGCAGGAGCAGATGTTTCGTGATTGTTCTGTTGATTATACTCCTGGTTTTTACCCAATGGAACGTCAGATTCAATCAATGTGTCTTTATCCATATTTTTGGGGTGTGTTGTGTTTTTTTTTGTTTTGTTGCTTGTTAGGATGTTTTTTGTCTTTCTTATGAAATACTACTCTTCTGCTACACTTATGACAACGACACCTGAACTAATTAATAACAACCCCACTTTGTCGAATGACAAAACTATTAGAATGAAAAAAAATCAAAAGATCATGGCGGGTAGGAATATTTATATCAAAGAAGGGTACCTCTCTGGTTTTTGCTTTTACACACTACAAAAGCGTAAAAAAAAAAAAAAAATATAAATTTTTTATTTTATTTGTCAGAAGGAAGGCAACATAAGTTTCTAATCACAAAATTAGATTCAGAGATTGTTCACGCTAAATGTCATTCATCATTTAAAATAAATTTTTTTATATTTTTTATTAAACAAGGTAATAATAATTTCTAACCAGATATTACTACTAAAAATCAACTGATTTTATTATATTAAGTTTACCCTAACTGATAAATAAATCAGTAGTGCAACAGTTTCGAACGAATGCTCAACATTAAATATTTTTAAACCACTTGTCGCTACCGATTATTCTAGACCGGTTAACAAAACTCGAATAAATTTTAAAAAAAAGTTACCACCACTTTCCAAAAACTTTTTCAAATTTTAAAAAAAAGTTACCACCACTTTCCAAAAACTTTTTCAAATTTTTTTTATTACCCCCCCCCTTCCCTCTATATATTCAAAAAAAAAATAAACAATTCACGTAGTGTTTCTTTCAAAAACACTGGTGAGTATCATATTTAATCTATAGAACTTTGATTATATTAGCTTATTATGATAATGGTCACTCATGTTTTAATTTAATAATACCGATATCGATCCATTTTTCATGTTAGACAAACCTCTTTACAAGATCTTTTACAAGAGTTGTTTTATCCTTTGTTCACTCTTATTATTACACAAAACACACTAATAAGACTAATTACCCTGTCTCAAGTACTTGCTTGATAAGAATAACAAAAAAAAAAAAAAAAAAAGTAGATCAAGCAAAAAAAACACTCACAAGCCACCGCAGAACACAACATTGTATTTACCCCCTTCTTGAATATCTTCTGCAATGTTTTCTATGGTGAAAATTGTATTTTCGTATTATTATTTTTTTTTTGGTGTTCTTGGTGTATTTTCTCTTTTTGTTTGTTGCTGTGTGTGTTGTCATATTATTCAAATTTAAATTTAAATTTAGAAAAATAAAAAAAACAAAAAAAAGGATAGAAAGACTTTTTTTTTTTGCAAAGAGGAATAAAAAAAAATTTTGAGAATAAAAAAAAAAATTTAAATTTCTGTTTTTTTTTTAAAAAATGAACATTAAGTTGTCAATATTTACTAATTATGATTACCTCAACAACACACACACAATGTATCTACATTGATATACCTTTTTTTTTTATCTCTCCTTAATAGAATCACCACTTTACTTCTCTTTGACTACTTCTATATATATTATTCATAGTTTAAAGAAAGAAGATTGAAAAGAAGCAAAAAAAAAAAAAAAAAAAAAACAACAAGAACAAGAACAAGCAATGAGTACATCCGCTGTAGCAAACACAAATACTACTGAGTCTCCACAAGTTGATATTGATAACATTATTGATAGATTACTTGAGGTTAGAGGTTCCAAACCAGGTCAACAAGTT
Organism: Hanseniaspora occidentalis var. citrica; assembly: GCA_030573535.1. Classification (NCBI taxonomy): domain Eukaryota; kingdom Fungi; phylum Ascomycota; class Saccharomycetes; order Saccharomycodales; family Saccharomycodaceae; genus Hanseniaspora; species Hanseniaspora occidentalis. The sequence goes on from JAJMDI010000015.1 coordinate 27,997, forward strand.
GATTTGGAAGAACATGAAATCAGATACTTGTGTTCTAGAGCTAGATCTATTTTCATTAAACAACCTATTTTATTGGAACTAGAAGCTCCTATTAAAGTATGTTTATTATTACTATTATTATAATATATGACTTTCAGGTGTGGAGGTTTTCAAAAAACATCTCTAAACTACCACTCCTATGTGGTAATGGAAGTAAAAGAAAGATTATCATCAAGAAAAAGAAAAAGTAGAGGAATGTGAAAATATCATAATAAAGAAAAGCGGTACAAGGTTCAAGAAGGGGTAGGAAATTGGAGACAAGATATTAAAGAAGGATATCATGGGGGATGGTTTTTTTCCAGTTTTCATTATTGTTTTTTAAACGATTTAGAATGGGGTTAATGTGATCTTTAAAAACATTTTATCTGTGTATCATCATCTTATTAAGATATCTTTCTACAAGGTTTTTTTGCCACTAAAACAAAATCAACAAAGCGAGGACAAAAAAAAAAATTAAAAAAAAAAAAAAAAGCGACAAAGCGACAAAGCGAGCGAGGCTAAGAAATGCATGAAAGAAGAAAAAAAACACAAAAATGGAAAAAGAAAAGAGAGCGAGAGATGTAGGAGACACGAGAGCAAGAGATGTAGAAGATACGAGAGCAAGAGAAGTAGAAGATACGAGAGCAAGAGAAGTAGAAGATACGAGAGAAAGAGATGTAGAAGATACGAACGAGTAGTTAAACAGCGATGAAATGATGAATGTTTAGAAAACATTTGAATTGGATTAACAGAAGAAACAACAAATCTTGAAAAGATGAAAGTGGTATACTTGTTTAATTTACAGAAATTGATAATATCGATCATGTGATGTGCCTTTTCACTTCTATGTATTGATCCACTTTGGTTAGTTTGTGTGTGCTTTTCACTTTAGTTCTTCTTTTCCGATGAGTGCAAAATGCATCAGACTGCGTTCTGTTTGTGATATATTTCTATCCTCTACTTATTTCTTTTTTTCTAGATGAAATCAACAACGAAAAATGAATTATTTATTTTACTAACTGTTTTATTTTATTTTTTTTTTAAAATAATTATTTTATTATAGATTTGCGGTGATATTCATGGTCAATACTACGATTTATTAAGATTATTTGAATACGGTGGTTTCCCTCCAGAAGCTAACTATTTGTTTTTGGGTGATTACGTCGACAGAGGTAAGCAATCTTTGGAAACCATTTGTTTGTTGTTGGCCTACAAAATTAAATACCCAGAAAACTTTTTTATTTTGAGAGGTAACCACGAATGTGCTTCTATTAACAGAATTTATGGGTTTTACGATGAATGTAAAAGAAGATACAATATTAAATTATGGAAAACTTTTACTGATTGTTTCAACTGTTTGCCAATTGCTGCCATCATTGATGAAAAAATC